>SNQJ01S0031998.1:16198-32576 GCA_010110895.2 Picea sitchensis
ATATTGGTATCCTTACTTCTAATCCAACTTCATGATAACACATGCTTCCAACATCTAATTGATTAGTGCCTTGATTATTTGTAGGGGATATATATATATATATATTATAATCTTGTTCAATCTAAAAGATCTGCACATTTTCTCTAACATCCATCTTTCAATAGAATATTACAATACTACAATATATTAGAATATTAGAATATTACAATGTAATATGGCATACAATATGGTATACCATATTACAATGTAATATGGTATACCATATTACAATGTAATATGGTATACCATATTACAATGTAATATGGTATACCATATTACAATGTAATATGGTAATACCATATCTCATGTAATTTATTTTTTTCAAACTTAAAGTCATCGTCGCAATATCGACGATAGTTCGTCAAAAACAAATTTTGTATTTTACCACAACTGTCGCAATAGCGACGAAAGTTCGTCGCAATTTGTCACGAATTTTCGTCACACATACAGCATCTGCATCGTAATTTTGGTCTTGACATATATTTTCGTCAATATTGCCACAAATTTTCGTCGCAAGTTGCGATAGTTTTGCATCTCACATTCAGCATCTACGTCGTAAGTTATTGTCTTGGCATAACTTTTCATCGCAATTGTGACGAATTTTCATAGTAATTGCCACACTTCTTTGTTGTTATGCGACGCAATTTCATCATAATTGCGACGATGCATAGGATTAACCAATCTTGAAGGTGGTGACACGTGGAGAGCTTATTTCGTCGATGTTTCCACACACACCTGGATCGTGGATATAGCGACGAAATTATTCTGACGAAAAAAAATGTTGGCTTTCGTGGAAATTGCGACGGATTAGTGTGGCAATATCAACGAAAAACCGTCGCAAATTTGGTCATATGTACTAGTGCCTCTATTGGATAGGAATTTTGGACAAGTTGTGGGATCTGTGCCAAAAAAAATCAAAGAATAAAGGCAGCTAGAAGATGGACTGGGAACTGTAATTGATGGGAATGTTTTGGAAGTCGAATAAGGAAGAAATCGAAGAATGTCTAGAGAGAAAGCAATAAGACTTTGCCATATAACAAATTCAGGGGGTACTCTGGTACTTCCGCAGTAATGGACAAGCAATCGGATGATGTCCCATGTCTTGCATATTTCACAATATCCCACTCCTCCTGCTAATCGGTTCAGCGCCCCTGTAGCCATATATTACACAAATTATGGGGATTCGTCTTTACGATGGCCTTCTATCTTAGATGTAATGCACCAAAATTGTTCACGTTTTTCCTTTTCTTTCGTTATTTCTGACAATTGAATCGTTAGGGCAACCAACTGTAATTGAACCTCTGTTATTCCTGTGCTATCTACTACAGGAGATTATTCTAACTTCATTGCAATTTCTAATGCTTCCGGCTACGACATGACCTTCTGTTGTGTTAGAGGACAACGAATGTGCAGCAACATACCTGCAATAAACCATTCTCTATGTTGTTCGTCGGGAATTTGGAATGCTAATCTACCCATCACATATTTAAACCTCTGATCGTAATCCCAAACTGTCTCATTTTGTATTTTCTTAATTTCTTTAAGCTTTGTGATATACTGCAATTCATATTTCGGCTTCCGGAATTCCTTTAATAAGGCTTGTCCAATTTATGTCAATGTCCTTGATTATCTTGTCGGTGTAGTAGTATGATACTTCATGTACCATAACAATGCGCGACTTCTAAACATCGTTACTAATTGTGCAATCTTCATTACCTCGTTCCGGATATTCTTCGTAGTCCATATCGTCTCACATACAAACAGATGTTGCTCTGGGTATTTCGACCTCACTCCTTGGAATTCATGCATTCTTAATGTATTATCTATTCTTGTCATTGTATTATGTGTAGTACTTACCTTCGGTGATGCTAACTGACGGACTACACATTTGGGTATTACGTTTGCTTGATGGACAAAGAGACCCTGGGAAGGACAACGAGGCCACTTGCGACATGACAGTTGGGTATCTTGGTTGACAGAGCCGACCTGGAAGCCTGGAACGGACCATGGGCAACCGGCATCGGGCCCAACCGCCCAAACATTTCATGGGGCCAATGATATACAACTTGTGGATTGCCAGATGTGTGTCCTAACAGAATCTCTTCCTTCAACCTTACCTATAATTATCGATAACATTTTTTCCATCTTTACTCGCCGGCATTTTGTTTGTGTCCTGTGTTGTTTGTTTTTTTTTTTAAGTTTTTCATTAAAACGTTTTGTTTGTGAGCTGTGGAGCTTTTATTTGTTATTTATCGTTTCAGGAAAGCTGTGGAGCTTTTATTTATTATTGATCGTTTCGGGAAAGCTGTCTAGACTCTGTGGTTCGAGCTTTAGCGCTCGTCGATTCGGAAGATTCCACTGCCGTTTGTTTAATATATGACATTTTTAGGTGTTCCCGTCAGTAGGCTTATTTTCCGTATACATTCTCCCACCAACTTAGGGGTCCAGGTTTCTATGCTCACGATACGGACGCCGTGGCATCAACTCTAGTGCTCTTAGTCACACATGGACGGTGGGTTTGGGACTACCTAGATTTGGCTTTCCGCCAACCTGTTCTGGTTGCTACGATTTGGGATTCTGGTGGTGGTTCAAGATTAACAAATTGCCAAACCAATCCACCTTCTACAATTATTTTGTCAAATCATTTTTTACTAACTCCTAACCAACCAATTATGACTTTGTGTTTGTTCGGCAAAGTGGAGAATCTGCAAATCCAATTGCAACTTTACCAATATTCCTATTTAAATCATTTCAAAAATGGTGAAAACATTGCCACTTAAATAAACTGATTTCTTACATTATTTAAACAGAATATGGGGTATCCATTCCGACATGCTTTGACATGTGAGTCACAAACGTCATAGTTAAGTAGTTATGAAATTTGATTTTCATCTCGATAGCATTTTGGTATCTGGATAATATCAAAAGAAAAGATAATAATAATAATAATAATCTATTTTTAAGGTTACAGTCAAGCTAAACATCAAATTGATGTATGAGACCCTTAATTATAAAACAAAGAATGTTACTGATATGATATTATATCAAATTCTAAATATAATATTGATTATTAATATTAAAAGATAAGGTGGAAATGTGCGTTTCTGAATGTTCATTTATTATATTTAATTTATAGTCACGAACACACTTAAACCCTAAACCTAACCATGGTTCGGTTCCCGAGTCAAAGCAGGGTTCAAGTAAATATGGGATAAATCTGTCACCGCTGACTAACTTCGTGACAAGCAAGCGTCGTGTACACATTCTGATTTGGATTTTTTAAGGTTTTAATGTTTTTAATTCATGTTAAAAGCTATTAAAATAATGAATATTAATAGTTGAAATTATACAATTTCGATGCAATAAGTATTGAGGATTTGAATACTCCGAATCCCTTTATGCAATAATCATATAAAGTTTACATCCTTCGAAGTTATAAAATAAACTGATCCCCTGCTGCAGTGAAGCAGATACTTTATAATTATTTAAATAGACGAAGATGGCAGACAAGAGCTATTCCATGAAGTCCTTTGAACTGTTTCTCACTGCCGTGAAGAAGCTTTTTTAAGCATTGTTTAAAAAGACGAAGATAGCAGACAAGATCCATGCCAACCGCCTGTTTTTTTCCGTACCGTTCTTTACCTCTCTTTCTATGCCAGGCTGTTCTAACGTCCCCCAAATCTGGTAAATGATACATTGTAAATGAATTTAAGATTGTAGTTATTATATCAAAAAAAATGGTTTAAAAGTAGTTGAAATTTTATTAAATAATATAATAATTAAAATAGAGGTAAGATTTTCTTATAATTTATAAATTAGGAATTGTTTAAACATTTAAAAATTAATTGAAAAAAAAGGTATTGTTATTTTTAATATAGAAATTTTATTATTATAAACTCTATAATAATAGACCCCTAAAACCAAACAATTTTTCCAAAACTTTATAAAAATTAAAATTAATTTTTAAAAATGCTTATTGTATGCTTCTTCTTATTCCATAGAAGAAGGTTGGGGTTCGTGGTCCATCCCAGCCATGTCTACATCCCTTAACATCTAATAGAATCCTTTTTTTTATTTTCTGAGTACCTAAACCTATAAACATTTTAAAGTTGGAGACTATGAGCTGAGAACTCATAGTCAAATGTAGTGTATTCACACAAATAAACAACATAAACAATTATGATTCTCCATGCATTCCAAACTCCACAAGGTCCAAAGACACACGTTCCAATTCTTATTTTTAAAATCCTTTGCCAGCACTGAAAACCACACCACTTAAACTACACCATCAAGCATTGAGAACCACACCACTCAAATTACAACACTAACACCACTCAAATTACAACACTAATTTGATAGTGGAAAAGACAAAGGAATACATTATAAAAAAATAATTATCCAAGTCACTAACCTCCATTATTACCAAGGACGAAAAAGGATGTCTCCAAGGAAACACCAGCTTTCGAGTCTGGACTTAACTGATCGGTGCATCTTAGAAACCTAGCACCTAGTTCAAATGTCAAATCCCCGGGCTCTGTTATCCCACATGTGCCAAAAATCACAATAAAAATAAGTTGAAAAGATCACTTTTCCATTAAACTCAATATGTACAATGGTACAGGGGTTATGATGACCTTTGGTTTGGATAAATGGAATGGAATGGATTATTAATGCTAGATGTTTATTGTTTGTATTTTTTTTGTTATTTTAAATGCGAAAATAATTAGAGGTGTAATAAGGAGAGGTGTAAAAGACCTCGACAATCGATAACCCCTACTGCACTTCTGCAATCTCAACAATTTTTAATTTTTAAGATATTCACTGACATATAAATAAAAAGAAATGATTAAGATTTATATTTGTGTTTTATCATATTTAATAATACATATATAAAAAGCTGATGTGTTTCATTTTTTTTTAAATGAAAGGTAACATGTTTATTTTTTGGTACTATTTATACTCGCAGGTTTATTATTTTTTGTTATTTTTTTTTAGGATGATTAAGGTACTTTATCTTAATGTTATGCTATGCTTATGTTTATTTTTTTGGTACTATTTATACTCACATGTTTATTATTTTTTGTTATTTTTTTTAGGATGATTAAGGTACTTTATCTTAATGTTATGTTATGCTTAGGAAAATAGGAAGGAGGAAAATTGATACTCATAATCTTAATAAGATTATTTTAAATTTTGAAGAGAAAGATATAGATTGTGAGAATTTTAAATGGATTTGAGTCCAAAAACAAAAAAAAAAAATATTATTAAAATCAACTTTAAAAGAATCAATAAGATTCAAGATGATGATGTCAATCGTAATAGCAATATTTTTGGATGGAAAGGAAGAAAACTACTTTTTTCAATTGTATTTTAGACTTATCTCCTTATGTGTGGGAACTCGTTCCAAGTAGAATTAAATTCTACATACAATGAGTACCCTCTATACATACTATTTATAGACCTATAATGAGATCAAATAAAAAAAAAATTCATATATTTCCAATTTATCTCATTGTGGGTCTATCAAAAGCATAGAGAAAAGTGTAGGGAGCACGTACTCATTGGACGCAAAATTAAATTCTGCATCAAACAAGTGTCTACATTAAATAAATTTGAGTAAACCTATAAGGAGATAAGTAAAAAACATGATTAAAAAAATCAGTTTTCTTTCTTCTCCTTTGAAAAATCATAACCCTTATTTTATTATTTTAACTTTTATTTAATTCTTTTCCTTAGCAGTCCCATTTTAGACCTCAAACTTCCCTTAATTAATCCCTTTGGATGGACGATTAAATGACAAAGTCTCTGTGAGACACACCAAAGAATGATGCAAATGCCTTTAATTTTTATTTTTAACTACGTTGTCACATCCTTTGAGGGGTATGAGTTTCACATAAATATATTCATGACCAATAAGTCACCTCTTCCATAAGATGTTTCCTTCCCTCACTACCCTTTAGAGGGGTGAAAATCAGACATGAGGCAAGTAATTTAAATCAAGAAAGATAAATTATTCTTTTAACCAAGCTAGATGAGAGAATGTAGTTAAAAATTTGGATACTCAAACAACCAATTGCTATAATATTTTGGTTGATTTACCCCAAAAAATGTCTAATAGATAGCTCTACCCTAACACCCCATTGAAAAGGTAGATTCCACAACCAAGGTCTCAACATTAAATGTTATAAAGGTCCCAAGGACATTGTTTGGAGTGGCTATGAGAATGTACTTCATAACATCTAAAATAAAGTCTAAAGCAACATCTATTATAATAATTGAATATATATTTATTGGTGAAAACAATAGTGCCTATCTTGAAGATGTTGATAAACCTTATATGTTGATACCAAATAAACATTCAAACTAATTATATTAATAATAAATAAAAATAAAATAAATAATAAATTATGATAACAATACCCCATAACCATTAACCTAATAATCTTTTAACGGACTATGATCCTTGAATATAGAAACCCCCTAAAACAAGACCCCTAATCATTATGATCGCATATACATTGTACCTCATAATCCTAATTTGAGATGTGATAGAATCACCCCTAACTTGATCCAGGCAGAGATCTATGGCAACCCACCTTTTCCATTGCCTCAAAACATGGATTTCCACCTTGGTAGTTTTTCTGCAGCGTTTTGGGTCCTAAACTTCTGAGGTTGTTTTGAGGCCCTGAACAACGTTTTTTGGGCCCACCACAGTCACACTGTAGGATTTAGCCAAAGTGTGATGGAAAAATGTGTAGTCCTCGAATAGACCTTCCAAACGAGCTATTATGCACCCCAAAAAAAGATCGTATGCAAAATTTACACCCTTGGGAAGTTGATGTACCAACTACCCTCATCGAGGCCCGCAAACCTTTTGGTTTTTCATCTTTCGGGGTCTGGTTTTTGCATTTTATTTATGTTAAAAATACCTCTAGAGCCTCATTGTAAAAATCGTCATTTTTTCTCTAATGAGCATATCCTTCAAATCTCTTCTCAGAGATAAGTTTCCACCATTCTAGCGAGTCATTGACTCTATAATTTTATAGTTTTGTGCATTTTCTCATTATTAAAAATTATGCATTATTGTATCTTTGTGATTATTGCAATATCTCCCTATATTTCATTGTTATATCTTTGCCTTCATTTCATTCTCAAAATAATATGGATTAATGGTATCAGAGAAGGTTATTCCTTTCTGTTTCTTTTGCATGTCCCCGACATGGTCAAGGTATAGAGAGTTGGGTCTCGATCTAGTTTCCCTTGAGGATAACCCCTCTCGCCATCCCAAGCAACCTCCCATGGAGAAAGAGAAGAGGAACGAGGGAGAAAAAGATCCCATCAAGTTGTTTCTTGCGTAAGCCCTCGAGCAACAGAGGAACGATATGTTAGAGAATGTTTCCCAAATCCTTCAATGATTTCCGATAATAACATGCACTTCTTCATCAAGTAGTCATGATAGAGACACTACCCCATTCAAGGTACAAGTTAATTTTGATATTCCTATATTTGAGGGTCATATCGATGCAGATGCTTTGGAAAAATGGTTAAATTTGCTAGAAGGTTATTTCTATATTAACAATTTTTTCAATAGAGAAAAGATCACCTTTGTGCTCCTTAAGGCTCTCCCCCATGTCAAGCATTGGTGGAAAACTTAGTGGGAGTAAAATTCCATGGAGGAGTCTGGAATATTTTGGGCCAAGCCCACTTGGGATTTTTTTATGGATGCACTCAAGGAGCAATATTACCCTGTGGGAAACTATGATGATTAGTGTAACATAAGATGGACCACGCTACATCAAAATGGGGACCAAATAGTGCCAGATTTCACAAATACCTTCCATACATTGCACACCAAGCTGGGTATCAAATACTTTGAGCGACATCTGCCTCTGAAATACGACAGGGCTCTACATAGTTACATCCAAAATGAAATGGAGTTTATGGACATCTCATCATTGGGATCCACTTATAGATATGTTGTCAAAATCGAGCATAACTTTAAGCAGTAGAACAAGAGGGAATTTGGGTCTCCAAATCCGCAACAACCAAAGCATGGTAAAGGAATCCCTAATCCATAAAATATCCAACCTCTAGACAACCAGTCCAAGCCGTAGGAAAATAAGAGAAACGAGAAGACGAATAAGGACATTGGGAACTGGTGCGACTTCCACAAAATCACTTGGCACGACACCAGTGAATGTCGATCGAAACTTTCATTGGTGGTTGATCTCAAAGAAACATAGCCAAGCCCCTACTCAGACTATGATTCATAAAATAACAAGAGGAGATAGATAATTGATGCAGAACCCACTTCTATTGTTGTAACTGTATCAATCTAACTAAAAGAACCAGAGGATCGCGAGGAGGGGGAGTGCCTTTTCCATTCACAGATGTGGGTGAAGGGGACCCCGCTGCATTTTATTGTTGATAGTGGAAGCCAGAAGAACCTCATCTCAGCAGAGGTCATAAAGCAATTGGATTTGTTGAGAACACCACACCTGTAGCCATACAACATCGAATGGCTTCGCCAGGGATGAGATCTTCGTTTCAGCCAGTAGTGTCGCCTGTCATACAACATCAAGCCCTTCAAGGATGAGGTACTGTGTGATGTTGCCCCACTGGAAGTCTATGATGTTTTATTAGTCCAACCATATATGTGGAGGCGTCATATTTTTTATGAGTCTCGGCCTTGTTGCGTCATTGTTACTCTAGGGGGTCAACCCTATAGGATACCAGAGGTAGTTTCAACTATTGTCCCTACAAAATAGTTCCACAAAGTAATATCCCATACCACAAAGTTTATCCTCTTCACAATCTGATCTGAAGAGAAGGAAACTGCAACCACTACAACCTCAACCCAATACCCTTACATAAAAAAGAATCAGATCAATAGTATTGTAGAAAATAACCAATATATTTCGACTGCACCTACGGGGGTGCCTCAACATTGCCTAGTCAAACCAATTTATGATAAATCCCTTCATGTTCTTCATGTTGCATTTTTACCGATAGAGTCCTCCCACACTTCGACAGATCATGTAGACCGATTAGTTCAACAAATCCAACCCCTCCAACAACAGGCTCATAACAACCCTCAACAAGCTCAGTAGGACAACTTCTTTAGCAAGGCAAGCAACTCACCAAGGTTTAGAGTCAACAAAATCTTCCCCAGGGACTTGACGCAATGGAGATCATTGTTTCCTAAGGGGGTAGAATTGATCCAGGTGGAAATCGGTGGAAAACCACCTCTTCCACTGGCTTAAAATATGGGTTTCCACCTTGGCAATTTTTCTGCAGCTTTTTAGGTCCTAAACTTTCGGGGCCATTTTGAGGCCCTAAACAATGTTTTTTGGTTCCACCACAGTCACACTGTGGGATCTATCTAGAGTGTGAGGAAAAAATGTGTATTCATTCGATAGACATTTCAAACGAGCTATCGTGCACCCCAAACAAATATCATATGCAAAAGTTATTCCCTTAGGAAGTTGACGTACCAACTAACCCCATCAGGGCCCGCAAACCTTTTGGTGTTTCATCTTCCACGATTAGGGTTTTGGATTTTATTTATATTAAAAGGCATCTAGAGACACACTGTAAACATCATCATTTTCTTGTGAATGAGTGTAGCCATCACATCTATTCTCAAAGATAAGTTGTCTCCATTCTAGTGAGACATTCACTTTGTAATTTTACAGTTTCTGTACATTCTCTCATTAATAAAAATTGTGCATTACGGTATCTTTGTGTTTATTGCAATATCTCTGTATATTTCATTGTTATATCTTTGCCTTCATTTTGTTCTCAAAATAATATGGATCATAACCACTATGACATTAATATATCCTCTGACCCTTATGACCTATGACACAATCACCCCTTTTTAACACAATATCACCTTAAACATAATCACCCATTGATGTACACTATGACCTTTAAGAGATTTTAACCCTTTTAATTCACCATGGCCCTAAATGCATCAACCCCCTAATACATGTTGAACTTTAACCCCTTTTATCCCTAGTGAGTGATACCCTAACACCACAAAAATTTACCCAAGCCAAACCAAGAAAACTTACGTGATCCTTAAACTAATAATTAATTACTAAAAAAAATTACCACGATGGATAAGTTGAAGATATAATTCATAGTGTTAACTTACTCATATTTGTGGTTTTACTCTACTCCTCTATGGTTTTGTGGTTGTGATTCCAACCTATCCCTTCATAGGTTTATACTAACATGCTACATCATACATCCATGATACCTTACATATAAAGTCTTAGAGCCCTCCCCAACCCAATTTTTCATTTTGTCACCTTTGGCAAGATCACCCTATCTATGTGATGGGAAAACTTTTAGATAAAGCAACCAAGGCAAGAGACTTGGTGCACCTAGTGGACAAGGATTATGGTCCATGTATGGATTAACTGTTGCTTGATAAATAAGGTGACCAACGCAAGGACTATGATTAAGTTATTTTAACATACGTTTGTATGGTTTTTTGGTTGTTATTGTTATTCCAATATGGCCCTTCATACATCTATACCAGGTTGTTACTTCACAAGGACTATGATTAAGTGGTTTTAACCTAATTTTGTATGGTTTTGTGTTTGCTATTCCAATATGGTCCTTGGTACATCTATACCATCTTGTTACTTCACAAGGACTATGATTAAGTGGTTTTAACCTATTTTTGTATGGTTTTGTGGTTTCTATTTCAATATGACCCTTCATACATCTATACGAGCCTGTTACTTCATAGTTCCATGATAACTTATATGTAAGGTCTCAACTCACTCTCTCTAACCCAATTTTCCGTTGTCACCTTCCATTAGTCAACGTATGGATTTGACGGACAAGAAAACTAAGGCAAGGATGGAGAAGGGTTGCTCCTTGGACAAGGCAACCAACAACATTAAAACATTTTCATTTTAGTGTGTGGTGTGGAAGCTTTATTTATTTATTGTTTCATTAAAGTTATTTGTTACAGAGAACAAAGAAAGTTATTTGTTACGGAGACAATAGCTAAAAATTTAAAAGTTAAAATTTTGCTATTAAACTTATTATTTAAAAAAATATATCACTCTTTTTAAACTATTCACTCAAATTTCAAAATAAATTTTAAAATAAATTTATTTTACTTTAAACATTCCTAAAAAAAAATTAAAAACTATACAAAAATTTCAAAAATTTAAATATTTAAAAAATATATTAACTATAAGTTTTAACGTTGTTATTTATCCAAATTTCTGCAATTTAATAATCTTTAAAATTTTCCTTGCTACGTAAATCAAATTCTTATACTCATCGATTCGAAAGATTCTATGGCAGTTTGTTTTATTTATAACATTAATAGGTATTCTCATCAAGAGGCGGGCTTATTTTCTACACAAAATATCTCACCCACTTGGTTTACGGGTTTCTTCAACCTTGTTAATTGTAAACCTCAACGTAGTAGTGACTGTACACTGCTAGTTGTACGATTCAGTTAGGATTCCTGTTAGGTTCTTGATCTTCTTGATTTGCTGGAGCTTATTTAGCTCAATTCTTTTCCCTTAATGAAATGCACTCGACGATATGCTCTCTAGAGATTCTTGTTCCCAATTCGTCTTCTCTGTATTATCTTCTTCAATTCTTATTTTGTCATGGTATCAAAGCTTCGAAGGTAAGCCTCTTCACATTGCCTAGAGAGCAGCTCGATCCCAAGAGGAAGAGCGCATAGAATATGTTGTCTCGTAGAGGAGAGTGCGAGAGGTAAGACTCTTCACAGAAGCCTGGAGAGCAGTCTGTAGTCCACTAAAGGAGCGCTGGAGACAACAGTCTGCTCAAAATATTGTTGGAGACAACACAACGCATGGAAGCAACCATGCAGAAGGACAAAGTGTTTAAATAATAGAGAAATCCCTTCCCCAGGAGGAAAATTCAGTCGTAGCAGTGGAGAAGCTGAAGCAGCCGTAAGATCGGCCGCGAGAACTGATCTGAGCCATTAAATCAAGCTTAGAAAGGATGATGAGCACGTAGAAGAGGCGAACAATTATCAATTGCTAGATCTCAGCGAGAGCAAGAGTACTCGTCCGATCAAGAAAAGGTGCACGAAACGTAATCTTTTAAGTGCGCAGGAGAACAAAAGTCTCGAAGAAAATTGGGACCGTCCATCGTTAGGAGGGACAGGTGGCGAAATATCTAGAACTCAGGAACAATTGCACTTCGGGGGTTTCCAGACAAGCTGGTCACAAAATTGTTGAAGAAGTAGGCATCCAGAGGCAATCTGAATCGTTCGTAAAACACAACACATGTTAGTGGATCCCACACTTCGGAGAAAAGGCACTCCAAGAGAAATCAAGTGTGGAGATAAAAAAAATCATGAAGTCTCGAAGGAGAGAAGTAGATCTGGACCATTGGAGCCAGAGGGGACACACGTCACACGATCCCACACTTCGACACTAGAGCACTTCAAAGGTATAAGGAGTGTGGAGGAGCCAGAATCGTCGAAGGGCTGGTTAGCCGAAGTTAATCTTAGCCATTGGATCCAGGGGACATGTGTCAGATGATCCTCGTATTCGGTGATCTTGAACTCCGGAGGAACGAAGTAAGTTGGATAGAGACGAGGACTCTCGGAGACCCGAAGGCCCAGAGCCCCGTAGAGGATCCAAACAGTTTATTTTAGTGGACGTGTGGCGTTATATCTGGAGGTCCGGAGCATCCGTACTTCAAAAGAACGAAGGTTTGTTGAATCAAGAACTCCTAAACCCCCGAAGCTCCGAAGAGTCGGAGTAGATCCAGATCATTGACCGAAGTTCATCGCAAGCGTCCGTTGGAAAAGGACATGTGGCATGAGATCCCTCACTTTGGAGGTTGAGAGCTCCGGAAGAAAGGTGAGTAGCATGGAGAAAGAATTTATGAGGGTTGGAGTTCATATGATTCGTTCATCAACGAGGACAAATGACGTTAGATCTCTCATTTCAGAGACTTAGCACTCCAGAGGGTTTTGTGAAGTGAAGCATTGGAGGTACAACTGGCGGAGTCCCGGAGTTCATCTGGAATGTTGAAGGTTGAGAACACGTGCCATCAGGTCTGAGACTCTAGAAAGCTAACACTTCAGAGGTCTGTGGTGTTGTGCATCTCGGAACTGCTGAAGCCTGAGATTCCGAAGTAAATCTCAGTCGTCAAATCAAGAGGACACGTGGAGGCAGATCCGACACTCCGTGAGTTCACTAATTCGGTACTTTGGAGGATTGTTAGTATTGTGCATGAAAAGGCACGAAGCCCGAAATCTCAAAGTAATTATGAGTCGTCGATCTCAGATTAATGAGGATCGTTGATCTTTGCAGCAATTCTCTCCCGGTCACATGAGAAGATGAACTTCAATTTTTTTTTGGCTCTCGAGTACACTCAAATAGCCCGATTCGGCCATTATAGGGGCTACAGTCGATAAAAAACAGATCTCAAAGTTCTAACTCTTTAAATCTTGTGCTCGGATAGTCAAATCCATCCATATCGGAGCTAAAGAAGTGGTCAGCCCTATGTTTCTCGACCCGAAGTCACATAGAGAACTTCGCGGATCTAGTTTTGTGCGTAGGAAACATGAAGAGAACATGTTTGTTTGCATCAAGCGGTATCAGTGTGACGAGATAGAATAGTTGATCCACAAGTGTGATCAAATTGGTGAATGAACATCCAAGAAGCAATGTCATGGGTCAACAAAGATGACTCAAGAAGTTGAGAAGAGATCTCATATAGATCTGGAAAGAGAACAACAAAGAAATGGACAAATATTTTGCAAAGACAAATGAAGAGGTTCTAGTTGTACCTGTGGAACTCACACTGGAAGAAGCTCAAAAACAAATTGATGATATTTGGAGCAACATGAGCATGAATATACCATTACCGCCACAATATAATGGTAAGAATTTTGAATTCTGGTCTGTTAGAATGAATGCTTATTTGTGTCTTGTAGACAGTTATCATAATCTACATGATCAAGAAAGGGATGCATTAGCATTGCAGCTCATCCAACAAGCCTTGGATGACAGTATGTTGCACAAGGTTGCAACAACAATATCTTTGCAAGAAGTTTGGAGTATTATGCAAACAGAGTACAGTGAAAGAGAGAGAAACAATTTATCGAATGTTTCCACTCTGGAAGAAGCATCCGTGTCTGAAGCAGAGCTACAAGAGGAACATAATGAAGGAGCATATGTGTGTGAAGTAGAGCTACCAGAGGAAGAGAAAGAAGGTGCATCTGTGTGTGAAGTAGAGCATGAGAAAATTGCAGAAACTGATGGTGAAAATATCAGTACAGCAACCCGCATCAATGAAATGATTCGATTAGTGTGTGTTGATGACAACAAATGATCATCATTAATATCCATGATGATTAATGAACATTGTGTAGAAATTGGCCTCTCTGAAATAGAGGTAAGAAATCTTGAAGTTGAATTTGATGATGATAACCTGTCTTATGATGAGTACCTTCAAATTATGGAAGAGAAGAAAGAAATTTATGAATTGATGTTTGGAGGAGGAATCCTACTTGACATTCAGAATCAAGTGGATGATTTGGTGACTGCAGAAGCAGTGCTTAAAAGAAGGTTTGATGTTAGAAGCATTCAAGCCACTACACTTATGGCTGCCAATGATGCAACTGAAGCAGAAGATAATGTTGATGCAGATTTGAAATGGATTGAGCAATCAATCTATGATGATGGTGATGGTAACTACTCTCAGAAAAAACACAAAGAAGAGAACCAATATGGTTCATGTTATAAATTTTTATATTAGATTGACAAGTTGTTTGAGTATGCAGGTCAATAGCCAAAAGAAGAAGATGAAGACCTGGATGAGTATTTCAATGAAGACCAATTTGAAACCATCTTCATGCAATGGAGTTTTGAAGAAATCAGATTTTATTCCAAGTTAATGTAGAAGTAGTCAACTGATTGTATAGCCCAAGCACTGAAGGGCATTAATGATAGTTTGCAGAGGTGGCATCAGCCACTGTCAAAGACAAATTTGTTGTAGAAGAAGATGAAAGAAACAGGCATAAGCAACCTGATCAAATTCTGAATATGAAGTTGCAGCGACAAAGAGAAAAGGCAAAGCACGAAGCCTTCAGTATCAATGCCAAAATGAAAAAAATAACCAGATTAAAACAATACAGAGTTTGGAAGAAGAGAAAGAAGAAACCCAACTCAAGTGCAAAGCTGAAGTTTAGTTTTGTTATTACCTATTGTAAGCTTAGCTGAGGCATAGACCGGGCATTTTTCATTTCTTTTTTGTTTTTTGTTAAAATCCATTTGGTAAATCCATTTTTTATTTCCAAATACAACACTTAGGCTTTATGAGTGTATCTGTAAACATTTTAGTTTAAGAGGGAGTGTTAGTTGTGAACCTCCAATGTTGATTTTAAGAGGGAGTGTTAGTTGTAACCAAGTGTTAGGCTTTATGAACCTCCAATATTGGGCTCTATACATTCTTGTTCCCAATTCTCTATACATTCTTGTTCCCAATTCTTCTTCTTTGTATTATCTTCTTTACTTTTTATTTTGTCAAGCGTGATGACATCCCATGACTCTGTGCCACTCACGTTCTATGCTCACGATATAGACGCCGCGGCAGTAACTCTACTGCTCTTAGTCACACACAGAGGATGGGCTTTTGACTACCTACCTCTGCCTTTCTGCCAACCTCTTCTAGTTACTACGATTGTGGGATTTGGTGGTGATTCCAGCTGGAACAAACAGCCCGCCTAATCCATGTACTACCGACTCCCGAGTTCCCGCTAGATCTGACAGGATAGTGTGCCACAGGTATAATACTTTTCTCTTGAGCTTGTGGGTCCCAGAGTCTAGTTCGTCGACAGCGTGTGGCCGGGCTTCAAATGTATGTCAGCCCGATTCTAACCAAACAGATAGTATTTTCCCCTTGCAAACTGGTGCGTTCACTAGTCACTCAATCATGAAAGTAACGTGTAGAAAATTTAAAGTCCAGCTGGTACAATTATCATATGGTCCTAAATGCCTACACGCTTTTCCACTTTACTGTAAAATTATTGCTTTGAATTATTACAATATTTAAAGAGAACATGAGGAACCCCATTCCAACATTACATGTGAGTCAGACACGTCGTTATCAAATTTGGACTTCACCCGGACAGCATCTTGGTGTCTTCACTGGCTTGGCTTCAGAATTCAAATGATGATAGGGTTATGATTATACTATTATTGACATGATCCTTTTCAATTCACTAAGGATATTAAAAGATGAGGTGGGAAAGTGACTTTTTTATTCCATTCATTTGGCCTGGGAAAAAGGTTGCTGGTTTTGCAGCATATTGAAG
>SNQJ01S0031998.1:50384-84498 GCA_010110895.2 Picea sitchensis
ATTTTCCTTAATTGTAGCACAATTTACTATTTTTAGCAGTTCTTCGGGTCCTGAACTTCTGGAGCTGTTTTGAGGCCCTAAACGACATTTTTTGGGCATGAATGCTCCGACAAATATGAGTCCGTTCCGGAATCGATATTCGTTGTCAGCAGATTCCGTGGATAGATCTTTCTAACGATGTATCATGTGCGTTAAACGAAGATAGTATGCCAAAGTTACGACCCCGGGAAATTGATGTACCAATTTACCCCAACGGGGCCCATATTATGGCGTTTCATCTCCTAGGGTTAGGTTTTTGGATGTTGAGGGTTTTCCATTGTTTCTCAGTAATATATAGGCCTTCGAGCCTCATTGTAACAAGCAGTTTAGAGGCCAGTAGCCGCCACATCTCTTCTCAGAGATAAGCTACCAACGCCCTAGCTAGTTTATTTCCATTCTGTCTATAAGCATTTTTCAGTCATTTGTTATTAATGAAATGAAGTCTTATTTCTGCTGCATCTCTGCGTTTATGTGTATTTCTGCATTTCATTGTGTTCCTACATAAATCCAGATCAAACAAGTTTTAACTTTCGGGGCCATTTTGAGGGCCTAAATGAAGTCTTTTAGATATGGAGGTTCTCAATAATAGCTGAAGGCTTGATTGATCCCCCACAATGAATATCCTCGACGATACCTTTCTAATGAGCTATCATACTCCTAAAACGGAGATCGTATGCAAAAGTTACGACCCCGAGAAGTTTATGTACTAACTTACCCAAACGGGGCCCACATGACTTTTGGCGCTTCATCTCCTAGGGTTAGGTTTTTGGATGTATCGGGTTTTGGGCATTCCTGTTTATTGTAAAAAGGCCTTCGTAGCCTCATTGTAATCATCTTCTTGCGAATGCGAGTAGTCGTCACATCTCTTCTTAGAGATAAGCTGCCACCATTCTAGTGAGTCTTTCACTCTGTATTTTTACAGTCTTTGTACATTTAATTCATTAGTAGAAATCGTGTATTACTGTATATCTGTGTTTATGGTTGCATATTTGATACATTTCTGTTATATTATTGAATATCTGTGATATCTCTGTGCATTTCTTTATTATATCTCTGATCTCATTTCATATCGAAAATAATCTGGATCATCATTTCATTCTCAAAATAATATGGATGAGTGGTATCAGAGCAGGCTATTCCTTTCCATTTATTTTGCATGTCCCCGACATGGTCAGGGTATAGAGAGTTGGGTCTCGATCTAGTTTCCCTTGAGGATAGCCCCTCTTTCCAGCCCAAGCAACCTCCCATGGAGAAAGAGAAGAGGAACGAGGGAGAAAAAGATGCCATCAAGTTGTTTCTTGCGTAAGCCCTCAAGCAACAGAGGGACAAGATGTTAGAGAATGTTTCCCAAATCCTTCAATGATTTTCGACAATAACATGCACGTCTTTGTTAAGTAGTCACGATGGATACACTACCCCATTCAAGGTACAAGTTAATTTTGATATTCCCGTATTTGAGGGTCATATCGATGCAGATGCTTTGGAAAAATGGTTAAATTTACTAGAAGGTTATTTCTCTATTCACAATTTTTCAATAGAGAAAAGATCACCTTTGCACTCCTTAAGGCTCTCCCTCATATCAAACATTGGTGGGAAACTTAGTGGGAGTAAAATTCCATAGAGGATTCTGGAATATTTTGGGCCAAGCCCACTTGGGATTTTTTTATGGATGCACTCAAGCAAAAATATTACCCTGTGGGAAACTATGATGATCAGTGTAACATAAGATGGACCACGCTACATCAAAATGGGGACCAAATAGTGCCAGAGATCAAAAATACATTCCATACATTGCACACCAAGTTGGGTATCAAATACTTTGAGCGGCATTTGCCTCTGAAATACTGCGGGGATCTACAAAGTTACATCCAAACTGAAATGGAGTTTATGGACATATCATCACTGGGATCCGCTTATATATATGTTGTCAAAATCGAGCATAAATTTAAGCAGTAGAACAGGAGGGAATTTGGGTCTCCAAATCCGCAACAACCAAAGCTTGGTAAAGGAATCCCTAATCCATAAAATATCCAACCTCTAGACAACCAACTCAAGCCTTAGGAAAATAAGAGAAACGAGAAGACGAAGGACATTGGGAAGTGGTGCAACTTCCACAAAATCACTTGGCACGACACCAGTGAATGTCGATCAAAACTTTCATTGGTGGTCGAGCTCAAAGAAACAGAGCCAAGCGCCTACTCAGACTCTGATTCATAAAATAATAAAAGGAGATAGATAATTGATGCAAAAATCACTTCTATTGTTGTAACCGTAACAATTTAACTAGAAGAACCAGAGGATCCTGAGGAGGGGGAGTGCCTTTTCCATTCACATATGTGGGTGAAGGGGACCCCACTGCATTTTATTATTGATAGTGGAAGCCAGAAGAACCTCATCTCAACAGAGGTCATAAAGCATGTGTATTTGCTGACAACACCAGACCTGCAACCATACAACATCAGATGGCTTCGCCAGGGATGAGATCTTTGTTTCAACCAACAGTGTTTCCTGTCATACAACATCAAGCCCTTTAAGGATGAGGTATTGTGTGGTGTTTCCCCACTGGAAGTCTGTGATGTTTTATTAGTCCAACCATATATGTGGAGGTGTCATATTTTTTATGAGTCTCAACCCCGTTGCGTCATTATTACTCTAAGGGGTCAACCCTACAGGATACCAGAGGTAGTTTCAACTATTGTCCCTACAAAATAGTTCCACAAAGTAATCTCTCATACCACAAAGTTTATCCTCTTAACAATCTGATCTAAAGAGAAGGAAACTGCAACCACTACAGCCTCGACCCAATACCCTTCCATAAAAAATAATCAGATCAACAATATTGTAGAAAAGAACCAATATATTTCGACTGCACCTACGGGGGTGCCTCCACATTGCCCAGTCAAACCAATTTATGATAAATCCCTTCATGTTCTTCATGTTGCATTTTCACCGACAGAGTCCTCCCACACTTCAACAGATCATGCAGACAGATTAGTTCAACAAATCCAACCTCTCCAACAACAGGCTCATAACAACCCTCAATAAGCTCAGCAGGACAACTTATTTACCAAGGCAAGCAACTCACCAAGGTTCAGAGCCATCAAAAGATTCCCTGGGGACTTGATGCAATGGAGATCATTTCTCCCTAAGGGGGTAGGATTGATCCAAGCGGAAATTGGTGGAAAACCACCTCTTCCACTGGCTCAAAATAGGGGTTTCCACCTTGGCAATTTTTCTGCAGCTTTTCAAGTCCTAAACTTTCAGGGTCATTTTGAGGCCCTAAACAATGTTTTTTGGTTCCACCACAGTTGCACTATGGGATCTATCTAGAGTGTGAGGAAAAAATGTGTATTCCTTCGATAGACCTTTCAAACAAGCTATTGTGAACCCCAAACAAAGATCATATGCAAGAATTATGCCCTTGGGAAGTTAACGTACCAACTACCCCCATCAGGGCCCACAAACCTTTTGGTGTTTCATCTTCCATGATTAGGGTTTTGGATTTTCTTTATATTAAAAAGGAATCTAGAGACACATTGTAAGCATCATCATTTTCTTGTGAATGAGTGTAGCCATCACATGTATTCTCAGAGATAAGTTGTCTCCATTCTAGTGAGTCATTCACTTTGTAATTTTACAGTTTCTTTACATTCTCTCATTAATAAAAATTGTGCATTGCGGTATCTTTGTGTTTATTGCAATATCTCGGTATATTTCATTATTATATCTTTGCCTTCATTTTGTTCTCAAAATAATATGGATCATAACCACTATGACATTAATATATCCTCTGACCCTTATTACCTATGACACAATAACCCCTTCTTAACACAATATCACCTTAAACATAATCACCCATTGATGTACATTTTGACCTTTAATAGATTTTAACCCTTTTAATTCACCATGGCCCTAAACACATCAAGCCCCTAATACATGTTGAACTTTAACCCCCTTTATCCCTAGTGCAGTGATACCCTAACACCACAAAAATTTACCCAAGCCAAACCAAGATAACTTACGTGATCCTTAAACTAATAATTAATTACTAAAAAAATTACCACGATGGATAAGTTGAAGATATAATTCATAGTGTTAACTTACTCATGTTTGTGGTTTTAACCTACTCCTCTATGGTTTTGTGATTGTGATTCCAACCTATCCCTTCATAGGTCTATACTAACATGCTACATCATACGTCCATGATACCTTACATATAAAGTCTTAGAGCCCTCCCCAACCCAATTTTTCATTTTGTCACCTTTGGCAAGATCACCCTATCTATGTGATGGGAAAACTTTTAGATAAAGAAACCAAGGCAAGAGACTTGGTGCACCTAGTGGACAAGGATTATGGTCCATGTATGGATTAATTGTTGCTTGATAGATAAGGCGACCAACACAAGGACTATGATTAAGTTATTTTAACATACTTTTGTATGGTTTTGTGGTTGTTATTCCAATATGGCCCTTCATACATCTATACCAGCTTGTTACTTCACAAGGACTATGATTAAGTGGTTTTAACCTAATTTTGTATGGTTTTGAGGTTTGCTATTCCAATATGGCACTTGATACATCTATACCAGCTTGTTACTTCACAAGGACTATGATTAAGTGGTTTTAACCTATTTTTGTATGGTTTTGTGGTTGCTATTTGAATATGACCCTTCATACATCTATATGAGCTTGTTACTTCATAGTTCCATGATAACTTATATGTAAGTTCTCAACTCACTCTGTCTAACCCAATTTTCCGTTGTCAACTTCCATTAGTCAACGTATGGATTTGACGGACAAGAAAACCAAGGTAAGGATGGAGAAGGGTTGCTCCTTGGACAAGACAACCAACAACATTTTCATTTTAGTGTGTGGTGTGGAAGATTTATTTATTTATTGTTTCATTCAAGTTATTTGTTACAGAGAAAAAATAAAGTTATTTGTTACAGAGACAATAGCTAAAAATTTAAAAGTTAAAATTTTGCTATTAAACTTAATATTAAAAAAAAAAAATCACTCTTTTTTAACTATTCACTAAAATTTTAAAATAAATTTATTTTACTTTAAACATTCCTAAAAAAAATTTAAAAACTATACAAAAATTTCAAAAATTTAAATATTTAAAAATATATTAACTATAGATTTTAACGTTGTTACTTATCCAAATTTCTGCAATTTAATAATATTTAAAAATTTCCTCGCTACGTAAATCAAATTCTTATACTCGTCGATTCGAAAGATTCTATGGCGGTTTGTTTTATTTATAACATTAATAGGTATTCTCATTAGGAGGCGGGCTTATTTTCTGCACAGAATCTCCTGCCCACTTGGCTTACGGGTTTCTTCATCCTTGTTAGTTGTAAACCTCTATGTAGTAGTGATTGTACACTGCCAGTTGTACGAGTCAGTTAGGATTCCTGTTAGGTTCTTGATCTTCTTGATTTGTTGGAGCTTATTTATCTCAACTATTTTCCCTTAATGAAATGCGCTCGACGCTATGCTCTCTAGAGATTCTTGTTCCCAATTCGTCTTCTCTGTATTATCTTCTTCACTTCTTATTTTGTCATGGTATCAAAGCTTCGGATGTAAGCCTCTTCACATTGCTTGGAGAGTAGCCCGATCCCAAGAGGAAGAGCACAGAGAATACGTTTTCTCGTAGACGAGAATGCGCGAGGTAAGACTCTTCACAGAAGCCTGGAGAGTAGTCTGCAGTCCGCTAAAGGAGTGTTGGAGACAACAATATGCTCAAAATATTGTCAGAGACAACACAACGCATGAAATCAACCCTGCAGAAGGACAAAGCATTTAAATAATAGAGAAATCCCTTCCCTAGGAGGAAAATTTAGTCGTAGCAGTGGAGAAGCTAAAGTAGTCGTAAGATCAGTTGCGAGAACTAATCTGAGCCATCAAGTCAAGCTCAGAAAGGATGAGGAGCACGTAGAAGAGGCAAACAATTATCAACTGCTAGATCTTGGTGAGAGCAAGAGTACTCGTCCGATCAAGAAAAGGTGCACGAAACGTAATATTTTAAGTGCGTAGGAGAACAGAAGTCCCGAAGAAAATTGAGACCATCCATCGTCAGGTGAGACAGGTGGCGAAATATCTAGAACTTCGAAACAATTTCCCTTCGGGAGTTTCCTGACAAGCTGGTTGCAAAATCGTTGAAGCAGTAGGGATCCAGAGGCAATTTGAATCGTCCGTAAGACACAACGCATGTTAGTGGATCCCACACTTTGAAGAAAAGGCACTCCAGGAGAAATCAAGTGTGGAGATAACAAAAATCATGAATTCTCGAAGGAGAGAAGGAGATCTGGACCGTTGGATCCAAGGGGGACACGCGTCACGCAATCCCACACTTCGACACTAGAGCACTTCAAAGGTCTAAGGAGTGTGGAGGAGCTAGAATCGTCGAAGGGATGGTTACCCAATGTTAATCTTAGCCATTGGATCCAGGGGACACGTGTCAAACGATCGTCGTATTTGGCGATCTCGAACTCTGGAGGAATGGAGTAAGTTGGATAAAGACGAGGACTCTCGGAGGCCCAAAGGCCCAGAGCCCCATAGACGATCCTGACCATTGATTTTAGTGGACGCGTGGCGTTAGATCTAGAGGTCCAGAGATTTAGCACTTTAGAAGAACGAAGGTTTGTTGAATCAAGAACTCATAAACCCCCGAAGCTCCGAAGAGCCGGAGTAGATCTAGATCATTGACCGAAGTTCATCGCAAGTGTCCATTGGAAAAGGACATGTGGCATGAGATCCCTCACTTCGAAGGTTGAGAGCTCCGAAGGAAAGGTGAATAGTATGGAGAAAGAATTCCTGAGGGTCGGAGTTCATCTGATTCGTTCATCAACGAGGACATGAGGCGTTAGATCTCTCACTTCAGAGACTTAGCACTCCAGAGGGTTTTGCGAAGTGAAGCATTGGAGGTATAACTGGCGGAGTCACAGAGTTCATCTGGAATGTTGAAGGTTGAGAACACGTGCCATCATGTTTGAGACTCCAGAAAGATAACACTTCGGAGGTTTGTGGTGTTGTGCATCTCGGAACTCCCGAAGCCTGGGATTTCAAAGTAAATCTTAGTCATCAAATCAAGAGGAAACGTGGAGGCATATCCCTCACTCCATGAGTTCACTAATTCGGCACTCCGAAGGATTGTTAGTATTGTGCATGAAAAGGACGGAAGCCCGAAATCTCGAAGTAATTATGAGTCATCGATCTCAGATCAATGAGGACCGTTGATCTTTGCAACAATTCACTCCCAGTCACATGAGAAGATGAACTTCAATTTTTTTTTGGCTCTCAAGTACACTCAGATAGCCTGATTCCGCCATTATAGGGGCTACTGTCGATAAACAACAGATCTCAAAGTTATGACTCTATAGATCTTGCACTCGAATAGTCAGATCCAACCATATTGGAGCTAAAGAAGTGGTCAGCCCTGCGTTTCTCAGCCCGAAGTCACATAGAGAACTTCGCGGACGTAGTTTTGTGCGTAGGAAACATGAAGAGAACATGTTTGTTTGCATCAAGCGGTATCAGTGTGACGAGATAGAATAGTTGATCCACAAGTGTGATCGAATTGGTGAATGAACATCCAAGAAACGATGTCATGGGTCAACAAAGACGACTCAAGAAGTTGAGAAGAGATCTCATACAGATCTGGAAAGAGAACAACAAAAAAATGGAAAAATATTTCGCAAAGACAAATGAAGAGGTTCCAGTTGTACCTAAGGAACTCACACAAGAAGAATCTCAAAGACAAATTGATGATATTTGGAGCAACATGAGCATGAATCTACCATTACTGCCACAGTATAATGGTAATAATTTTGAATTTTGGTCTGTTAGAATGAATGCTTATTTGTGTCTTGTAGACAGTTATCATAATCTACATGATCAAGAAAGGGATGCATTAGCATTGCATCTCATCCAACAAGCCTTGGATGACAGTATATTGCACAAGGTTGCAACAACAATATCTTTGAAGGAAGTTGGGGTATTCTGGAAGCAGAGTATAGTGAAAGAGAGAGAAACAATTTATCGAATGTTTCCACTCTAGAAGAAGCATCCGTGTCTGAAGCAGAACTACAAGAGGAACATAATGAAGGAGCATATGTGTGTGAAGCAGAGCTACCAGAGGAAGAGAAAGAAGGTGCATCTGTGTGTGAAGCAGAGCATGAGAAAATTGCAGAAACGGATGGTGAAGCTATCAGTACAGCAACCCGCATCAATGAAATGATTCGAGTAGTGTGTGTTGATGACAAAAAATGATCATCATTAACATCCATGATGATTAATGAACATTGTGCAGAAATTGGCCTCTCTGAAACAGAGGTAAGAAATCTTGAAGTTGAATTTGATGATGAGTACCTTCAAATAATGGAAGAGAAGAAGGAAATTTATGAATTAATGTTTGGAGGAGGAATCCTACTTGGCATTCAGAACCAAGTGGATGATTTGGTGACTGCAGAAGCAGTGCTTGAAAGAAGGTTTGATGTTAGAAGTATTCAATCCACTACACTTATGGCTGCCAATGATGCAACTGAAGCAGAAGATAATGTTGATGCAGATTTGAAATGGATTGAACAGTCAATCTATGATGATGGTGATGGTAACTACTCTCAGAAAGAACACAAAGAAGAGAACCAATATGGTTCATGTTATAAATTTTTATATCAGATTGACAAGTTGTTTAAGTTTGCAGGTCAACAGCCAAAAGAAGAAGATAAAGGCATGGATGATGATTTCAATGAAGACCAATTTGAAACCATCTTCATGCAATGGAGTTTTGAAGAAATCAGATTTTATTCTGAGTTAATGTGGAAGTAGTGAGTTGATTGTATAGCCTAACCAGTGAAGGGCATTAATGATAGTTTCTATAGGTGGCATCAGCCTACTATCAAAGACAAATTTGTTGCAGAAGAAGATGAAAGAAACAGGCATAAGCAACCTGATCAAATTCTGAATATGAAGTTGCAGCGACAAAGAGAAAAGGCAAAGCACGAAGCCTTCAGTATCAATGCCAAAATGAAAAAAAATAACCAGATTAAAACAATACAGAGTTTGGAAGAAGAGAAAGAAGAAACCCAACTCAAGTGCAAAGCTGAAGTTTAGTTTTGTTATTACCTATTGTAAGCTTAGCTGAGGCATAGACCGGGCATTTTTCATTTCTTTTTTGTTTTTTGTTAAAATCCATTTGGTAAATCCATTTTTTATTTCCAAATACAACACTTAGACACTTTATGAGTGCTGATATCTGTAAACATTTTAGTTTAAGAGGGAGTGTTAGTTGTGAACCTCCAATATTGATTTTAAGAGGGAGTGTTAGTTGTAACCAAGTGTTAGGTTTTATGAACCTCCAATATTGGGCTCTATACATTCTTGTTCCCAATTCTCTATACATTCTTTGTATTATCTTCTTTACTTTTTATTTTGTCAAGCGTGATGACATCCCATGACTCTGTGCCCCTCACGTTCTATGCTCACGATATAGACGCCGCGGCAGTAACTCTACTGCTCTTAGTCACACACAGAGGATGGGCTTTTGACTACCTACCTCTGCCTTTCTGCCAACCTCTTCTAGTTACTACGATTTCGGGATTTGGTGGTGGTTCCAGCTGGAACAAACAGCCCGCCTAATCCATGTACTACCGACTCCCGAGTTCCCGCTAGATCTGACAGGATAGTGTGCCACAGGTATAATACTTTTCTCTTGAGCTTGTGGGTCCCAGAGTCCAGTTCGTCGACAGCGTGTGGTCGGCCTTCAAATGTATGCCAGCCCGATTCTAACCAAACAGATAGTATTTTCCCCTTGCAAACTGGTGCGTTCACTAGTCACTCAATCATGAAAGTAACGTGTATTTCCCCTTGCAAACTGGTGCGTTCACTAGTCACTCAATCATGAAAGTAACGTGTAGAAAATTTAAAGTCCAGCTGGTACAATTATCATATGGTCCAAAAAGCCCATTCATATCCTACACGCTTTTCCACTTTACTCTTAAATTATTGCTTTGAATTATTACTATATTTAAAGAGAACATGAGGAACCCCATTCCAACATTACATGTGAGTCAGACACGTCGTTGTTGAATTTGGACTTCACCCTGACAGCATCTTGGTGTCTTCACTGGCTTGGCATCAGAATTCAAAAGATGATAGGGTTATGATTATACTATTATTGACATGATCCTTTTCAATTCACTAAGGATATTAAAAGATGAGGTGGGAAAGTGACTTTTTTATTCCATTCATTTGGCCTGGGAAAAGGTTGCTGGTTTTGCAGCATTTTGAAGGCCATCTGCTGATAATTACCACCGAGTGGTGGTACATCGCTAATTGCATCTTTTTAATTTAAATAAAACAAGATTAAAGCGAAGATCCGTTCAGATAGCATGCTGTTTGAGATATTTGATAACCTTGTTTTTATATTTCAGTATCATAACTATGAAGAAATGTTTCTTCATTTTTTTATTATTTCTAGTTATTTTGAATTATGAAAGAAATGTTCTCTTTCCTTTGTTCTTTGAACTCCAGCTAATTCGAAGTTACCTTCAAAACAATATGAAGGAAGAAAATGTTGTCATATCCCTTTGTTGTTTGAATTCCATAGCTATTTTTAAAGGTACCTTTCAAAACAAAGCTACTTTTAAAACATTTTATTAACTTTATTTTTGGATATGGATAAAGCAAAAATAACTATGTATTGCAATACACAAAATAATATTTATTATTATATATTTGAATAAATTTGCTCATAATACATACCAACCCTATATTAAAACGCTTATTTTTGTTTTTAAAGGTTTATTTATTGTTTTAAAGAGTATGTTTTGATTACCAACCTTATATTAAAAGGCTTATTTATTGTTTTTAAAGGTTTATTTATTGTTTTAAAGAGTATGTATTGATTTGTTTTAAAGGATACAGCATGAGTGGGCCTAATGGTTAAGAATATGTGTTTCTTCTTAAGAGGTCACAGGTTCAAATCTGGGAGGAGGGGGTCCCTTGTCCCACAAACAAGGGGGTCTCATACACCAAATTGGTGTGTTGGCTTGACCGTGACCTTAAAAATAGAATATTAAAACGTTTATTTATTTTTTTAAAAGGTTTATTTATTGTTTTAAAGAGTATGTTTTGATTTGTAAATTAATAGATTTTGGTCTTATTATATGGTAAGTCTATGTTACAAATGTTTATTTATTGTTTAATTTTTAAATTTAAAACACTATAAAAGGTTATTGAGAGGGACCAAGGTTTTAAGGATAGAACATTTTTTTCTTTAAATCAGGATTTGTTAACTATTATTTTAATCCATTTAGCTAACTCTAGAGTGAGTGAAATTTTTTAATCTTTCTATTTCTAAGAAAAGGAAATCTTTTAATTTTTTTCTTAAATTTATACTCACAAGTTTACCAAATAATATTATTTAAGATTATGAAGATTTTAAATGAACTTGGAAAGTGGATTATGAGAACAAAATTTCCATTTGTAGACATACCATTTCAATTACCTTACCTTATGTAAAGGGGAATATTTTTACGCTCTTGGAAAGCTATTCTGGATTTTTACTCAATAAATTTCTTTTTGAGAGCATTTGTGATGATCAAATTTTGAGCATTTTTTAATCCTTGTGGACCTCTTTGACCATTAGTATGTGTAGCTCAAATTTAAATAACAAAATTTTAGATGTTGTTTTTATAAAGCATTAAAAGAAAAAAGTGCTAGGTTGCATGGAATATCTAAGGCAATTGTTTTAGATAGAGACAAATTTTACTTCAAACTTGAGAGGATTATTTAAAGGATTTGGTACAAATTTGAATTTTAGCACAAGATATCATCCATAGTCAAATGGGAAGCCTGAGAGACAGGCCAAAAAGGAAGTCTCATAACCCTTTAGCTGCAACTTGACACCTTGGGAATCAATTCCCAACATTTCTCTCACCTAGAGAGAATGCTCACTAACAACCCTCTTCTTCAATAACTCATGGGATCGAAAACCCACTTCTTCAAAAACACATGGGCATGACAACCTGCTTCTGCAATAACACACAGGCCTAAAAAACCATCTCTTTCACTCGAAATATGAGGTCACTGGATAGTAATAGCTCCCACCTACAGGTATGGCTACAGAGTATCACACCAAGTACAGATGATGGAATGATAGTCAAGATGGAGAATTACATTATATACCCAAATTATATATGCATGTGCCCCAGGTGACACTTCGCACATAAGGGACTAACTTTTTCCCCTTCAATTAATTTGTTCTGTTTATTTTGGGAACTTAGGATAACATAATGTATCTGTATCCCTAAACTAAACTTATACCCCCTAGGCTTAGACCCTCTTCCTAGAATCTTAGTCCCACTTTCTCTTTGAAGTGTATTTTACCCCCCCATACTCTTTTGTCTGGTTGGTCTACAACAATGGTGTGATTTTATTAATAATTTGAGTGATTATATATTACAATAGTGGTTTGATTTTATTAATAATTTGAGTGATTACATATTACAATAGTGGTTTGATTTTATTAATAATTTGAGTGATTACATATTACAATGTTGGGCACACTCTCATTTTAGCATCTAGGCTCTTAAACCTAAAAATCACATAGGCACTGAATATCCTGGCTCATTATCCTATAAAAACACATGGGGATCAACCTGGGGGTATTACAGTTCCTCATTTAGTTGTTAAGTGTTCCTCATTCATTCTTTCTCTTGGTCTAGGCATGGGAAATGAGTTATGGAAAGAGAAGAGTCATTGCTTGTTGGATGTAAGTAATTATTGCTTATTCCATAAAGGAATGGATGCATGTGTGCATGAGAATAATGGAAGTTGAGAAAAAACTCTGCACAGTTGAGAATCCTTAGGTTTTCTAGAATTGAGATTTTCCTTGGAAAATAACTGGAACAACCTAAGAGACTGTGCATTGCATAGAAAGTGGTTCATTTCTTTGGGTTGTGCAGGATGAAGGGGAAGAGAGCTTGTAAACTAGGATAGTTGTGTGGTTGGGAAAACCTTGAGATCTTGATAGTTGGTTGTGTGTGTTTGATTCATAGCCCACATGTTGTGCTCTCTATCTTTTCTGTGTAATTTATATTATGTTTTATATTTAGTATTATCTCTGAAATGTATTTATATGGTGCAAGCTTGTTGTTATTGTTGTGCATGGCATATTGGTCATTTCTTTTATGGTTTAGCATGTTCTTTTAATTTCATGATTATGTAACATGTTTCTTGATTTATTAAAGATCCAGTAACATAAATTTGAATTTTCCCAAGAAGGAAAATTTACGGGTAATTTGAATTTTCCCAAGAAGAAAAATTTAGGGGTACTTGGGGAATGGGTACGTCACAACTTGGCTTGGATAGTGAATGATATGCAAAAAAATTGGATTTTCCATTTTAATGAAATTAAGGAATTGATAAAAATAATACCCCATTTTGACCTAAGGGTTCCATCTAGGAGGGATGGATTTGTAGGATGAATCTCCTTATATTTCACCTTGGGTGAAGAATTTTAACCACTTAATAGAGAGTTAACACTTTAATCTAATTATCTATATATTCACTCAAGCCCCATTCAAAACTTACTTTTCTTTTTTCATCCAAATATAGATCAATCCCAACACCTACCATCCTTCATAATGTTTCATTAGTTTAATACAAAACAATTTTATAATTTAAAAATGACATTGTTTCTCAGTAAAAAAACACTAAAAAAAATATTTTTCTTATCTTATACAAAAGACTAATATGGAATAGTTTCAAAACATACATAAGCCACATTCAAAACTTACTTCTCCTTTTTCATCCAAATATAAATCAATCCCAATACCTACCATCCTTCATAATTTTTTATTAATTTAATATAGAACAATTTTATAATTTAAAAATGACATTGTTTCTCATTGAAGAACACCATAAAACATATTTTTCTTATCTTATACAAAAGATAAATATGGAATGGTTTCAATAGAAAATAACATACATAAGCCCATTAATCTGAAGCAAGTCATTCACAAGCCTATGTGACATTATTAATGCTATAAGTTTATGTGACATTATTAATGCTATAAGTTTATTGTTTTCATTTTTTTTTCCTTTTCGTGAAATGTTGAAAATTAAAAGAGGGGTAAAAGTTTTATAATTCTAATTTTTTTTAGTAATCATCATATAAATTTTGTTATAGTAGAATTATTGAAATTGAAATTTTTCATTGTTAAAATTGTATTTTATATTATAAAAAAGAATTAAGTATTTTTTACAATATTTATTGCATTTATAAAGTGCAATCTCAATAATTAATAAGTCTTATTTTACATAAATTATGCAATTTCAACAATTCATTTCACAATTTTTGTAATATTTAGTGATATATATACATAAAATGATGTGTTTTAATTTTTTTACATGAGAGGTGATACATTTCTTTTTGGGTTTATTATTTTTCAGGAGAATGATTAAAGTATTTTAACATTATATTATGTTTAGGAAAAATAGAAAGAAGAGAAATTTATTTATCAAATATGATTAATTTTGAGTGAAGATTTTAAATAGATTTGGAAGATGTATTTTTACAATACTATATAAATACTATATATATAAGTTTAATAGTTAAGAAAATATATTTCCTCTTAAAAAATTATAAATTCAAATCTATAAAAAATAGAGTATATATACCTACTATAAACTTTAATAGTCAAATCTCTATTAAAATACCTAAATTAAATATTAATTAAATATTAATGTAAAATTTAAAATTTTTCTTTGCAAATTTGTTTTGCTAACTCACTCCTAATCCACCGACCCACCAATTTTATCATTCAACTTACAATTATCGTTTTTTACGAAGTATGACATTGATTTTGAGTTTGTAAGGCAGAGTGGAGGTTATGCAAATCCAATTGCAACGTTTCACATTTTCCTATTTAAATCATTTCAAAGACGGTGAGAAGATAGCCTCTGAAGTATTTCTTACATTATTTAAAGAGAATATGAGGAATCCATTCCAACATTACATGTGACCCACACACGTCATAGGTGTTAGTAGCCTCAACAACATCTTGGTATCTGGACAACATCTCGGTGTCTTCGGTGCCTTCGGAGTTCAAAACATGACGAGAGTTATCTTATAATGTTACGGATATGATCTTTACTTATATAAAATACCAAATATAATATTGATTATCAACGTTCAAAATCCGTAGATATAAAAATATAAGGTCGAAATGTTCTGACTGTTCATTTACTACTAGCATAGCAGTTAAATAGTGGTTGGTGAACGCCGAAAGGCTGATAAGATTATTGATTAACAAATAAACGGTTGAGCTTCATTTATTTGGTGTTAATATTTATTTGAGTTAGATAATAATGACTCATTAGGGATTCCTAGAGTTTAGGGATTATGTTGGGGATAGCTGGAGGAGGTTGAGATATTCCCTCAACCTCTCCCACAATAAGTGGAATAAGTTGGATCTCACTCCAACTATTTATGTACGTGACGAGAGTTATCTTATAATGTTACGGATATGATCTTTACTTATATAAAATACCAAATATAATATTGATTATCAACGTTCAAAATCCGTAGATATAAAAATATAAGGTCGAAATAATTCTCGGGATCGCTCATTTACTATTAGCATAGCAGTTAAATAGTGGTTGGTGAACGCCGAAAGGTCGATAAGATTATTGATTAACAAATAAACTGAGCTTCATTTATCTGATGTTGGTGTTAATATTTATTTGAGTTAGATAATAATGACTCATTAGGGATTCCTAGAGTTTAGGGATTATGTTGGGGATAGCTGGAGGAGGTTGAGATATTTCCTCAACCTCTCCCACAATAAGTGGAATAAGCCGATCTTCACTCCAACTATTTATGCACGCATTGTATCCGAAGCTTTAGGTGCAATAATACAATTTGTTCTTGCGGTATGAGCCTAATTTCTTTCAATCTTCAATTTGGTAATGAGTTCGCAGCTTCCGCCGTTGAGGAGTCGTGGAAGCCCGCGCAGAAGACAGCGTTTGTGGAGGAGAGCGTTCACTCCGAGGAGCTGGTAAAGAGCCGAGGGCCGAAGAGACGAGAGATCGGATAGTGTAAATTTCTGCAAATAATTTTTTAGCGCGGAGCGCATCGTGGGTTGTGCGGAAAATTACCGGAGACTGCAGGATTTGTTGTTGCGTACGATCGTCCGGACAGGAAATGCGGAAGGAAGTCGCCGACACGCCGGCAGTGAAGTCATGCGGAGATCGCCCGCATCCCCGCAACCGAATCGCTAAAGAGAAGGAGCCACAATAACCGCTAAGGAAATTACCGTGAGAAAGTCGAATTACGCTGTCGGCTGGTCGCCAAGCCCCGCAATAGGGGATCTATAGGATTCGCAAAGATATAACCTATACGGCTTAGCTTGGTGAGAAGAAAAGAGGATGAATGAAGGTGACTTGGAAGTCAGTTCAAATTTTGAAATTGCACTATACTCCAAGGGAAGAACAAATAAAATATTGAATGCTTCTGTTGTCGAAGATGTGGGCATACAACAATGAATTGCAAAACACGTGCTAATGAACTTCTAAATGGCAAACTGAAAGAATCAACTAACATAGCTGAGGACTCATCCAAAGGATGATGAACCTTCTCAATCATCACTCAAGCTGTTTTAGAATAGAGTTATTGTTTATGTATGTTAGAAATATTAAAAAACTTTTGATTCTTGCTGTAATTGCTCCAAGATCATCGGGCCAGGTTATCGTTGTATTGTTGAGTGTAAAAATGTCATTTGTAAGATCGATTACTGAATACTTCAGTATCGAGACTATTCTTCAGTGTAGTTTAGAATTTTTGATCCTATAGATACTTCAAAAATGGTCGGAAGCATGTATTTATGCCGATGAATTGGTAGCTCAAGATGATGGAGAGAAAGAGCTGTCTATGAAGTTCGAGATGGGTGTAATCACGTATGAGGATCACTGCATACCAGGTTGTAACGCTTTGTTATGCTGTGTACGTAGTCATTATATGCTAGGATAATAATGATCATTAGGATTCCTTTAGAGTTTAGGATTATAAGTTAGATAATGGAGGAGGTTGAGATATTCCTCAACTTCTCCCACAATAAGTGGGAATGTTGGATCTCACTCCAACTATTTGTGTACGTATTGTATCTGAGTTTAGGTGTGCAATAATACAATCTGTTCTGAGTATGAGCCTAATTCTTTCAATCTTCAACTATTTGGTGTTAATTTCATAATTTCGCAATCAGCTAACTATCAAAGTAATTTTAAATACGATTAGGTAAATGTAAAAAGTAAACACATAAACGGATGTAGTTCCTATAATAACTAGAAAGTTAATAAATTGAAATCACAGCCATTTATTTTGTGTGACTACTTCAAGAACATTCCAGCCATATTTTCAATTCCTTGTCCATAGAAACTTTATTAAGCACTAAACCCCTATTAAATCTGTCCATTATCAATAGGTGTACACCTTTCAACGTAATTATATTTAATGAATAGTCACGAACAATCTTAAACCTTACCATGATTCCTTTAACGAGTCAAAGCAGGGTTCAAGTAAATATGGGATAAATCTTTGACGGAAAGAATAGTGTACACATATTCTGGATTTGGATTTTTAAGTTTTTAATTCATGTTAAAAATTATTAAAATAATAAATATTAATTGTTGAAATTATACAATTTGGATGCAAAGAGTATGGGAAGGCTCTAAATCCCTTGATGCAATCATCGCATCACGTTTACCTCTTCGAATTTATCCAATAAAGTCATTTGAACTTATCCCCTACTCTCGTGAAGCAGAATTTTTAGAATTATTTAAATAGACGAAGATGGCAGACAAGAACCATGCCAACCGCCTGCAAGTTTTTCCGTACCGTTCTTTAACTCTCTTGATATGCCAGGCTGTTCTCTTGCTATGCCAGGCTGCTCCAACTTCCCCCAAATCCCCCATACTTTTTATATATAAGGCTTTCCGTCTATTACTTGTTCTGAAAGTCTGAGATGCTTTCTATAATAGTTCCATATAGCCAATTCCTCTGTCTGCTGCTATCGTATCAGCGCTGTTAGTTAGTTCGGCAATTTTAGCACGAAGATCAGTTCTTCGCTGCAGCCGTAGTATCATCCTCTTCTCGTCTCTGCACCACCGTTGTATTCCGTTTTAGAATCTTCGGGCCACCTCTCAATGATGTCTGATACACTTGGAAAACGCGGCCGTGAGTCCGAGTCTCAGCCGGACTCCATTTACGTCCGGGAGCCGAAACGCTTCCACGGCGAAGAAATGGACCGGTTTCTTCATCTACTGCAACTAGATCCAACCTTAGCAGCCGACGAACAAGAAGAAGAATGCGCTCCCAGTGAGGAGCTCGTAGATGGAGTCATGAAAATCCTGGAAGAGGAGATTGCCGGAACCTGTTCCACTTCTTATCGCTCCAACTCTGGGGATAAGTCGGCGCTCCCCGATATTTCTAGCAGCCACGAAAGTCGAACCATAGATGCGGACTCGGGGATTGATCTATGTTATCTCTTGGAAGCTCTAGATGATGCCTTGGCATTCCCCTCAAGCCCTCCCCGTTCTGGACTTGAAAGAAGAAGCCTGTCTATCTCCCAAGGAACCCTTCGAGGGTTTGTGGGAGACCTCGGATCTTAAATCCCTTGGCGAAAACTGGCACTTCGAGGACGACTTCAAAAACTTTCAACAGTTTGCAGTGTACGAAAATTCCTGGAATGCTAGCCAGCTGCAGGATTATTGGAACAGAGATTTTGTAAGCCAAGGCATGTTATTTGAGGAGGATTTTTCTGAGACATGGAGACTGGAAACTGCTGGTGGCATGTAACCAATGTCAGAGCTCATGAACACAATTTGTGATTGTATCTCATACAGCCGAGATATAGCTATATTATACAAAGTTTCACGGATGAATGGTTAAGTAAATTATGTTAGAAACTTTTCTCATTAAGGTACATTTGATTTCTCTGAAAAATGAGATTGAACTCCGGAAGAGATTGCACCCTTCAATTCAATTAGGCAATCCATATTTCAAAAAATTGTTCTGAAGAAGTATAATTCATATGGGTTTTCACTTGAAATGTCTGTGATTTTAATACAGTATAATATATCAGCCAGATCACTCAGGCTTATGCCAGTATTCTCACATTCTCATATATATATATATATATATATATATATATATATATATATATATATATTAGTTTTTTTTTTTCATTTCATAAGAAATTGATTATATTAATAACTAATTATATTTAATGTCTTTCTATTTCTATTTTAAATTTAGTTGATTTATCCAACTACAGAAAATCTTCCCAATATCTTTTCAATTACAAAAAATTGATTACATTTAATAACTGATTATATTTAATGTGCCTCTATCCCTATTTTAAATTTGACTGATTTGATCCAACTAAAAAAAATCTGCCCAGTATATAAAAAGGAGTGTAAATTGATTAACATTATCCAACATAACTTAATAAAGTTATTGGTTTTGCAGGGTATCTAATGTCATTTGTTATGTTAACCTTAAGCAGACTAATAATTATCTGTCATGCTATAAATTCCTGCTAAACTTATGCTAATATATTTATTTGTTATGTTGGCAAATCTTATTTGCTCCATTTAGATATTAAACTTCTCTTGATTTATAATTCCTAAGATACTCCTGTAATATACATAATAATATATAAATAAATCTTATATGTAAGCTCATTTATGATCATAATTAAACCAGAATTTATGATCATAGTTAAACCAGATTTTCTACATTCTTTATGTAGAATTTTAATGCGACAGATTTTACTCTCATTCTATTAACGTTTCTTGATATAAATCAACCATATCCTAAGAACCCAATGAGAAATATTAGCCCAAATATTATGTTATGTCAGAAGGTAAGGTTTCCAATAATAACCTTATACGAGTTAAAATTCAAGTCTATGGCCATGTGTAAACGTTTTCTCTAATATTAATTAATTGTAAGGTTTATTTGTTAAATAGTTAATAATCACTTTGAAGGAGAGGAGAGGAGAGAAATCACATTTTATTTTTTAAATGTTAATAATAATTGATTTGATTAAATATTAATAATTATTAATTTGATGGTCACAAGTTACTTATTTGGTGAAAGTCACATGATAAAAGAATTTAAGATTGTAATTATTTATATTTAAAAAATTAAAAATGGTAATATTTTATAAAAAATTATCTAAATTTTATTAAATAGTTTAATTAAAATTTAAAATAAAAGTAATATTTTCTTATAATTTATAAATTAGGAATTTGTCCAAACATTTAAAAATTAATTGAAAACTTTTTTTATATAGAAATTCCATTGGTACAAACTCTATGATAGACACTTAACATGAAACAAATTTTGTAATTTCTTTAAAAATTTATAATTAATTAAAAAAATGTTTATTGTATGTTTCCTTTTGTTCTATGGGCGGTTGGGGATCTTATTACATCGCAACCATGTCCACATATCTCAACATCTAGTGAATAAATGACTCCTCTTTGATTTACTCAGTACATGAACCTATAAAAATTTTAAATTTGGACACGGATAGCTGAGAACTCCTAGTTAAACTTGAAACCAAAGAACGTAGTGTAATGCACTCAACCTTTAAATTTCCAATTTGTCTATTATGTTGTAGCCAAGTCTTCACGATCACTGTATACCCATTAGCTATGATTTTCCCCTTAAATAAGAATTCTACCTATAACAAATAAAATGGAAGTCCTATTGTTTGCTATGAGGGCCTCTTGTCTGCATAATATGTGACATATGTCTATAATCCCACAAAAAGGGAAGCTCCCTAGATGGTTATGATTTTCATTCATTCTAAGATCCATAAGACATTGATTCCAATTCCCCTTTCTAGAATCTTGTTCAACCACTCAAATTCCAACACCAATTTGATACTAAAAAACACAAGGTACTAGGCTATAACAAAATAATTATCCAACTCACTAACTTCCATTGTTACCAAGGATTAAAAGGGATGTCTTCAGGTAAACACCAGACATGGGCTAAGAAGAGGTGCTTTCGAGTTTGGATTGCACTTTTGGGTGCATCTTATAAGCTACCACCTAGTTCAAATCTGAAATCCTTCGGCTCCATTATCCTACCTATGCCCAAAATCAAAATAAAATCCAATTGGAAAGGTCGCTTTTCCGTTAGACTCAATATGTGTGATGGTTCATGGGTTTTGATGGCCATTGGTTTTAGTCCTCCTTTGCTAAATTTAAAATTCCACTTGGCTTGGATAGAGAATGGTATGCAAAACTTTGGATTATTCATTCTAATGAAATTAAGGAATTGGTGAAACCATCTAGGCAAGAGACCTTATTTGATCAAATAATGAACTTGTCGATTTCAATCTCTTAAAACATAAAACCACTCTATAGATTCAAAGCGACTAGCCTCTTTTTGGATTTATAGAATGAGACTTGCTATATTGTCATCAGACAAGAGTCATCCTGTCGATTTCGATCTGTAGATTCAAAGTGGATAGCCTTTTTTTTTATTTATAGGATGAGCCTCGCTAGATTGCCATAAGACAAGAAAGAACATTACATGAATCTTATAATTATATTTAAGCCTCCAATGATAATTAAGTTTCTTATTTTCCTTGGCTCAAGAATTTTAACTTCTTAATAGAAATTTAACACTTAGTCTAATTATTGATAATTGTGCTAAGGCCTCATTCAGAAATTACTTTTTGTTTTTTATCAAAATATAAAACAATCCCAACACATACCACCCTTCATAATTTTTTGTTAATTTAATATAAAACAATTTTATAATTTAAAAACGAAATTGTTTTGCTAAATGGAATGTGGTGCATCATTAATGTCAGATGTTTACTGTTAGGTTTTTATTAATGTGGTGCATTATTAAGTCAGTGTAAAAATTTTATGATTCCGATTGTTTTGGGTAATCATTATCAAAATTTGGTTATAGAAGAATTGTTAAAATTACAATTTTTTATTGTTAAATTTGCATTTTTTTATTATAAAAATGTATTCAACATCATCAAAAACCTCAATTACACTCGTGTTATGTAGCCTTAACAATTGATAACCCCTATTGCACTTAGATTGTGCAATCTCAACAATTGATATGCTTTCTTTTTTGTGATATTTAGTGATACATATATAGAAAGATGGTGTGTTTTATTTTTTTACATGGGAGATTACATGTTTATTTTATGGTACCATTTATGCTCACATGTTTGTTAGTTTTTGGGAGGATGAATAAGGTAGTTTACCTTAACATTATACTATTCTTAGAAAAATAGGAAGAAAGGAAATTGATACTCATTTCCCGAACAAGATTATTTTAAATTATGAAGGGAAAGATCTAAGAAATAAGATTAATTTTGATTGTGAAGATTTTAAAAGGATTTGGAAGATGGATTATGAGAATTTTACATAGAGATATATCTCTTTATATATAATAATGATCGGTAGATTATTCTAAATATCTTTTGTAAAGGTAATGTTTTTATAGGATAAATAAGGTAGAAGGAATTTTAAGTTAAAAGATGGGTTTAAAAACAAAAAAAAGTATTATCAAAATCAACTTTAAAAGAACAAATAGGATTCAAGGATGTGATGTCAACCATAACAGTAATATTTTTGGAGGGAAAGGTAGAAAACTACTTTTTTTAATAGTATTTTCGACTTATATCCTTATAGGTTTACTCAAATTTCTAGTGTAGGAAGTCGTTCGATGCATAATTAAATTACACATCCAACGAGTACCCACTCTGCATACTTTTGATAGACTTATAATGAGATAAACTGGAATTACAATGAGATCAAAGAAAAATGTGTTTTCATGTATGTCTAATTTATCTCACTTTGGGTCTATCAAAACCATGCATGATGGGTACAATGGGTTGAATGTGGAATTAAATTCAGCATCGAACAAGTGGATACAATAGAAACTTCAGAAAATTATAAGGATATAGGTAAAAAATACGATTCAAAAAAAGTAGTTCTTTCTTCCCCTTTGAAAGTTCATAACTCTTATTTTATTATTTTCCTTAGAAGTCCCATTTTAAAACTCAAATTTATGCTAAGAAATCCCTTTAGTTGGATGATTAAATGAGGAAGTCTCGGTGAGACACACCAACGAATAATGCAAAGACATTTAAGTTTAATATTTGTTAACAACATTCTCACATCCCTTGAGGGGTATGAGTTTAATATAAATATATTCATGACTAATATGTCACCTCTTCTACTACATGTTTCCTTCCCTCACTATCATTTAGAGGGGTGAAAAGGGGACATGAGTATGGTAATTGAAATCAAGAAAGGACAATGATTATTTTAACCAATCTAGATGAGAGAATGCAATTAGAAAGTTGGACACTCAAACAACCTTCAATCAATTTCTACAATATTTTGGTTGATTTACCCCCAAAAATGTCTAATAAATAGCTCTACCCTGATACCCCATAGAAAAGGTTAATTCCTTGACCAAGGTCTCAACATTAGATATTACAAAGTTCCTAAAAACATCCTTTGGAGTGACTACAAGAATGTACTTCATAACATCCAAAATAAAGTCTAAAACAACATCTATCATAACAATTAAATATATTTTTATTGGTGAAAACAATAACACCTTCCAACAATAACACCTATGTGGAAGGTGTTGTTAAACCTTATGTTGATACCAAAAAATTAACATATAAATTAGTCATATCAAAAATAAATAATAAATAATGATAACAACACCCCATAACCATTAACCTAATCATCTTTTAACACACTATGATAGAAACCCATTAACACAAGACCCCTAATCATTACGACCTCATACACACTATACCTCATAATCCTAATTTGAGATGTGATCCAATCACCCCTAACCACTATGACATTAACATATCATTTGACCCTTATGACCTATGAGACAACCACCCCTTCTTAACACAATATCACCATAAACATAATCACCACTTGATATACTATGACCTCGAAGACATTAACCCTTAATACACCATGACCTTGAACACATCAACCTCCTAATACATGTTGAAATTTAACCCCTTTGAGCCCTAATCTAGTGACACCCTAACACCAAAAAAATTCAACCATGTCAAAACAAGAAAACTTATCTGATCCTACTAATAATTAGTTTCCCCAAAAAAACATGAACATGATGAATAAGTTGAAGATATGATCCGTAGTGTTAACTTACTCATGTTTGTGGTTTTAGCCTACTCTTCTATGGTTTTGTGATTGTGATTCCAACCTAGCCCTCCATATTTCTATACTAACATGTTACATCATAGGTCCATGATAACTTACATGTAACGTCTTACTTCCCTCCTTGACCCAATTTTTCATTTTGTCACCTTTTTCGAGATCAACTTGTCTTAGTGATGGGCAAGTTTTTCGATAAAGTAAACAAGGTAAGAGGCTTGGTGCACCTAGTGGACAAGGATTTTGGTCCATGTAATGATTAAGTGTTACTTGATGCATAAGGAGACAGAGGCAATGACCACGAGGCCACTTGAAACATCATAGAGTCAACTTACTCGTTTTTGTGGTTTTAACATTCTTTTGCATAGTTTTATGATTGCAATTGCAACATGGCCCTTCATACATCTATAACAACTTGCTACTTCATAATTCCATGATAACGTATATGTAAGTTCAAATCTCTCCCTAACCTAATTTTCCATTTTGTCACCTTCGATGAGATCAACTTGTTTATGAGATAAGAAAAATTTCATGCAAAGTGACCCAAGATAAAAACTTAATGCACCTAATGAACAAGTCTTCTAGTCCACTTTTGGATTTCATGGTCAAGGAAAGCAAAACAAGGATGGAGAAGGGTTGCTTGATGGGTGCTAGATGGACAAGAAAACCAAGGCAAGGACAACAAGGCCACTTGCGAGATCACTATTAGTACCTTCATAAGAGAATTAACCTCGAACTTACCTGAAGCAATCAACATGGATCCTTTCATTATATTTTGACCACACAAATGGCGGATATTTGTCCTAAGAGATAGCATGAAATGAAAAATGAAACTCTTCCTTCGATGCTACCTATAATTATCAATTAGATTTTTTCCATGTTTAATTATAAACATTTTGCTTATGTTGTGGTGGTTTTTTTTTCATTTTTCATAAAAACATTTATTTGTGTTGTGGAAACTTTATTTATTTATTATTTTATGAAAAATTGTTAAAATTTTTCCATTAAACATTTTCCACATTTTAAAAAAATTATTTTTTATCTCTTTCCCTTTTTAAACTACTCACTCCAATTTTATAAAATAAATTTATTTTACTTTAAAAATTCCTTTTTTTTTAACTATATAAAATTCTTAAAAAATTAATATTTTTAAAAAATATAACCAAACTTGTTATTTATCCAAATTTCTACAATTTGTTAATCTTTAAAATTTTCCTTGGTATGTAAATCGAATCTTATACTCGTGGATTAGAAAGATTCCACAGCCGTTTGTTTTCTTCATGACATTCTAGCAAGGAGGCCGGCTTATTTTTCGCACACAATCTCCCACCCACTTAGTCTTACGGCCCACGGGTTTCTTCAGCTTCACGGCATCCCAACAAACAGCCCAACTAATCCATGTGCTACCAAGTTCCCGCTATACCTGACCGGATAGTGTGCCACAAATGGAATTCTTTTGTCTTGAGCTTGAGGGTCCCAGATTCCAGTTCGTCGACAGTGTGTGGCCAGGCTTCAAATATATGCCAGCTCGATTCTAACCAAACAGATAATATCTTCCCCTTGCAAACTGGTGCGTTCACTAGTGACTCAGTCATGAAAGTAACGTGTAGAAAATAAATTTAAAGTGTAGCTGGTACAATTATCATATGGTCCAAAATGCCCATTCATATCCTACACGCTTTTCCACTTTACTCTTAAATTATTGCTTTGAATTATTACAATATTTAAAGAGAACATGAGGAATCCCATTCCAACATTACATGTGAGCCACACACGTAGTTGTTGAGAAATTAGTTATCAAATTTGAACTTCACCCTGACAGCATCTTCGTGTCTTCACTGGCTTGACTTCAGAATTCCAAACAGGATGGGGATATGATTATAATATAATTGATACGATCCTTTTCAAATCCCTAAGGATATTAAAAGATAAGGTGGGAATTCAAAACATGATGGGGCTATGATTATAATATCATTGATATGATCCTTTTCAAATCCCTAAGTATATTAAAAGATAAAGTGGGAATGTGAGTTTTTTATTTTATTTAGTATATTTAATTAATTAATAATAATAATAATCTATTTTTAAGATTATGGTCAAGTCAACATATTAAATTGGTGTTTGTGGGATAAGGGATCTCTCTTTGTCCAACAATTTGACTGGTAAAGTCTACGAAGGTATACATATCCTACCCCTTTCTAGATTTGAACCTGTAACCTCTTAAGAGGAAACGCATATTCTTAACCATTAATAATCACGCAAATTTTTAAACTCTAAACCTAACCATTATTCGGTTGTCAAAGCAGGATTCATGTCACACGAAATAAATCTCTTAATACCCTAGTGATGTGGAAATTGTCATACAATAATGTTCCCTGACCTGATTGATTGAAAAATGGACACCCCTGCCCCGAAGCACCTTTTTTAGCATACAAGAGTTTAAATTGAGGAAAATGGCATACAAGAGCCACTGTATCTCGTACAGGCGACATATAGCTATATTATAGAGAGTTTCAAGGATGAATCGTTTAGTAAAATTTGTAGGATATTTTTTGTCATTGGTGTAGATCTGATTTATAACATGAAAGTGAAATCAGAAGAACTTTTACTACCGTTCCAATTGAATAAGGAAATCCATCTAAAAATCATTGATCTCGAGAAGTATAATTCATATGGATTTTCACTCAAATGTGCTTGGAACCAAAAATAATAATAATTTAAAGCTTATATCAAAGCTTTTTTGTTTGCAACATCCTCAATTTATCCTAGGTAAAGGTAGCTGGTTTTGCAGCCTATCGAAGGCCATCTTGTGATAGACTTTTCTATACAATTTTAATGCAGGCAATTCTGTTATCATTCGAGAACTTTTCTTCATACAAATCAACCAATTCTAAGGGTCCACTGAGGAAAATTAGCCCACAAACTATTTTATGGGGAAGGTTAGGTCTTCATTAATCCACATATTGTAAATAACCTTCTCTGAGTTAAAATCCAAGTCTATCGCCCATATATGCAAGTTTTCTGTAATATTAATTAATTCAGACAGTTATCATGTGAAGGACACACCGTTTATATTGTAGTGATTCATAATTTTGTTTATATTTAAATTTAAGAATGGCATCGTTTCCCATCAAGGAATTCTTAAAAGCTTATCTTTCTTGTGTCATATAAAATAATAATATTCAATGAATGGTTTTTATGAAAATTAGTCAACTATTTGAATAGTTGATTTTAATTTTAGTGAGAAGGATATCTAATTATACAAAATTTTCATCACAAGAAAATTACATTTTGACAACAATAAATTAAACACATATTTTCTTAAAAAAATGTTTTAAATAAAATATTATATTTTTAATCAAATTTATTTCTAATTAAGAAATTAGTAAAACTTAGATAGTTGTCTATCTAAAAAAACATTACTATTGTAACAACATCAAATATATACATATATACTTAGTCAAATTTAAAATTATAAATTCATATAACAACAAATTTTTTAAATTATATAATTTTTTAAATTAAATTAATTCATAGTTTAAGTTATGAGAGTAAAAGTGAAGTTACAAAGAATATTCACTAACTATCCAAATACCACATGAAATATAGGAGATTTTTATTAACAAGATTTCAAGTAGACCAAAATTACCCTCTTACTAGACGAAATAATGGAATGTTTTTTTCAAAGAGTGTTTGTTTAAATAGATTTTTAGTGTTATTGAGTACTAAAGCAAATTCTCAAGTCCAATAACACATTTGCTAACATATTTACTAAATTTTGTCATTTCTAAAAAAAACAAATCTATTTTTCACTTTAGTAATAACTTTGGAAATAACTTAAAACCATATACTATGAGAATACACTTTGGTTGTTTACTAAGTAAAATAGTTTTATTAATAAATTTTAATTAGAAATAAACAAACAATCAATTTAAAAAAATAAGATAGTACTCTAGAGTGTAATAATACTCTAGATTCCAGCTACTATTAAATGCGAGGTAAGCAACTCTATAGGAAGACACCTTGACCACTTTCTAATATAAAATACATCTAGCGCACCATGAAAGCATACTTGACATGATTATGTGTTGAGATTTGGTGACAACGAATTCCTCAAAGGATGGATTTGGATCCTATTATTCTGCGTTGGTTACAACTTGTTGGCGACGGAAGTCACCCCTGGATTGCAGCAGGAGCAGAGCCCGACGCCCATCAGTTTATGTCACGATTTGTTTATAAAAAGGGGTGATCAAATGGAAGTTAACTCAAAACAAGGTGGTTCTAACTCCGAAACTAGGCCAGGCATGCATAAGCAAGTGAGGTCTTAGATAAACTTCAGACAGTAATTTGTAGTCAAGGTGAGTAGGGGGAAGACTTGTATAAGAGAAAAGCAAAGGTCTGTTGTAAACATCAGGTTACTAACAGACTGTAGGGGAAAACATCTAAACGCAAGATCTTCTTACATTCGAATGTAGAAAACTGGAGAATACAACAATGCAACGATAAATCCTTTATCATAACATAATTGCAATCATTCGCATGAATCAATCGATCACGAACTCTCTCAGTATGAGATGAAAACTAGATGGAGTGAGAAGATTGTCTGTCATTAAACAAGAAATCTTACATACAGATGCATAACCAGAGAACTAGAGTGTGTGTTAAAACTTTACAATCGGGAGCTTCTCTCTACCATCGATAGATTACAAAAATACCAAGACTGAGTCTATATACTCAGAAAAAATGACTAACAGAGGTGTCATCAATCATCTAAGGCTTGGTGTCCCTTCAGCCGAATTCGGACAGGTATTCTTTGTCAGATGCCATCTTAACTGTGCATGGCTCCTGCAAGGGGAGTAGCTGAGCCAGTAAATGCTGAGTTAGCGTGTGCAGACCTCCTCTGGCTAGTCGAGGACTCGGCATGGCTTCTTTGGAAAAATGGGTACACAGGACCCTCTCAAGCAAACCGCTTGCCAGACCCTCCATGCCTTACACTTAATGCATGAGGAGAGGTTTCAACCACCCCTTCTCACCTTCATTTACTCCAAGCAAAAACCAGGACTGAAGTCGTATCAGATGGCACCTGTAGATCGCGATGACCCTTTCGACGACCAGACCTGACGTCTTTGGCCCCTTTTGCATAGCTCCTTTTCTTTCCCAAGTGACCACGGGCTGTAACCTGGTGTTTACTCCCAAAGGTGATTTCGGCGTTCGTGAATAGGAAGGAGCTAATCCTTGCTTATCATAGTCGTGATGAGTGAAATGCCAAGATGGCTTAATTGGGTGCCACATGTCCTTCTCAGATCTGACGGTCCTTAACTCGCTCGGCGATGCTATGGGCCTGGGTCCCGGATGCTCTCATCCCTTCGCGCATCGGGGATATGAGGGTGTTGCTCCTTGCGCTTCGAAATCGCGATGGGTGACAAGGTGGGGAGCCTAATCGCACACCAGGTGTCCCCTTTAGATGGACGGCTGAGACTGTTCCTCGATACTGCAGGCCCGACTATGGGCGCTCCCGACGCTTCGGGGTTCGGGGTTTCGAGATGTAGAATGATATGAAACTCTCACCCTTCGAACTCGCGACTGCCGAAAAGTTGACGCGACTAGATTTCCCGCCACGCGTCTTTTGGATGGACGACTGGTATCTTTTCCCGCATGCAATATGGGCGCTGTCCATCGTGCTAATCTCGGTGCAACTTCGCTAACAACGATTTTCTGTCGACCATCGATCTGCTCATATGGATGAATCCGGACCATTGACACTATAATCTCGCCTGCTTACTTGCTTGAAAGCCTGAAATGAGATTTTCCGCATTGCGCTCGGGCACTTCTCATGCAACTTGCAGACCCGAATACTCTTGTGCCCAGGACAAGAAATGTTACTAACATTAGGCTCCATGGGGGATAGAGTCGTCCCTACGATGCTTTAAGGACTCATTTTGCAGTTCCAGTGCCTTGTTGTTGGGCTATGGAGCTATTTACTAAGCCGAAACAATAAAAATAAAAACATAGAACTAAAAGGACAATATTTACAAAACACGGTAGCCACAGAAGGCTTAGACAAAACATTTTTTAAGAAAATGCCATTTACTGGTCTGCTGAAAACTTCTTCACCCTCCAAATCTTACAACCTGTAAGTGTTATTTGAGAAAACCTCAGAGACTTTGAAGGGCCCGATCCATAGGGATTCAAGTTTGTCATGTTTTCCCTTATCTTGCTTAGGAGCATCCCATTTCAGTACCAGGTCTCCTATCTGGAACCCCTCCTTCTTGGCCTTCCTATCAAAAACCTGCTTGATCCTTTGCTGATGGTCCTGAATTCTGCCCATTACCTGCTCTCTGGCCTGTTGGACTTCTACCAGTTGATGAATCCTTCTGATCATGTCGTTGGGCTCTTCTTGATAATCCTGGAAGAATTTCGCTACGGGAATGGCCAGCTGAGAAGGGAAGACAACTTCTGCTCCGTAAACTAATTGGAAAGGGGAGATGCTTATAGATCTCTTTGTGGTCAGCTGATCGGCCCATAGAGCGAATTTCAACTTCGAGTTCCAAGCCCTTTTATTATCCTCCAATAATCTTTTGATGATCCTTATCAAGCTATTATTGGAGGATTCTGCTGAACCATTTCCCTGGGGGTAATATGGGGTGGAGTGAATCTGTTTGATCCCAAATTGTTCACAGAACTTGACTAACGGCTCAGCCTTAAAAGAGACTGCGTTATCAATAACAATCTTTCTTGGGCAGCCGAACCTTACGATGAGGTCTTCCAGGAATCCAATGATTACCTTGTGGGAAGTACTCCTGATGGGGATAGCTTCAATCCACTTAGTAAAGAAATTTGTGGCAACCAGGATCCATCTATGCTGCCCGCTGGAAGCAAGGTGGATTTCCCCAATAAAGTCTAGGCCCCATTGTTGGAAAGGTCCCAAAACAACTATAGGCTTTAAAGGCAGGGACTTGAGCTGTTGCTTTCCTGAAAATATTCTGCATGGGATACAGGCTCTAACTCCTCTATGGACATCAGCGAACAAGGGGGGCCAGTAGTACCTAGCTTTGAGATTTTTTTGGGTTGTGGTCTTCCAGGAATGGTGCCCTCCACATAGGTCGCTGTGAAATTCGACCATGATCCTGTCGGCCTCTCGTGGATCCATGCATTTTAAAAGCACCCCGAGGGGGTCTTTCCAGTATAAAATTTGATCGATAAGGCAGTACTTGACTACCTTGAGCTTCAGAGCTCTTGCTCTGTTTCTTTGCAGGCCATCTGGGGGACGCAACTCCTACAAAAAATATATGACATCCTTATACCAAGGACATCGAGCCAACAAGGGTTCTGTTTGGGGGTCTACGTCGGACAACTGATTCTGCTGATTTTCATATCATGCATTGATGAAATCCACCCCCAAAGCTTTGCGATTAGCTTCAACCAACAACTTGGCTAAGCCTTGACCTTTGATCAATTTGGTAGGCCTTATTTCCAAGTCAAATTCCAAGATCTTGGCTATCCATTTACTCCTCTTCCCATCAATGTCGGGTTGTACAAGGATGTCCTTCACAGAGGCTGAAGGAACGTATGCGGTCCCTTTTGAGTGCAAGACATAGACTCTGAAAGCTTTGAGAGCTTTCACTAAGGCATAGGCCTGTTTCTCCATGATTTCATACCTGACCTCTGCATCTCTTAATGCCTTGTTGAAGAAGGCAATGGGTTTCTCTCGCCCTTCCTCATTTTTCTGCAACAAGACCACTACTACTGTATCAAAAGAAGCGAAAGAGAAGATTAGGAAATCTTTGGAATAGTCAGGACTGATCAGCACATGTGCCTCAGTCAATGCCCTTTTTATTTGGACAAAATATTCCCTGGGTTCGGCGGTCCATTTAACTTCGTTTCCCTTCTTGAGCATGGTTGTGATGTGTTTCACCAGCTCAGCAAAATTCGAGACGAATCTCCTCATAAAATTAATCTTTCCCAGAAAGGCTTGAACTTCCTTTTTAGATCTGGGAAGCGATAGGGTCCGAATTGCCTCCACTCTGCTAGGATCAATCCTCACTCCTTCTGCTGATACTATATGGCCTAATAGCTTCCCCTACTCCATAGCAAACAAAGATTTCTTGGGGTTTAGGGAAAGGCCGAACCTTCGACACTTCGAGAAAACTTTCCTCAGGTGACAACAGTGCTCTTTATCCGACCTCGAGAAGACCGTGATGTCATCCAGATAGATTACAACAAACTGATCTTTCTCCCCGATAAAACCTATGTCCATGGCTCGCTGAAACGTGGCTCCTACATTCATCAACCCAAAAGACATTTTGGCATACATGAATGTGCCCCAAGGAGTGGTAAAAACCGTTTTTTCTCTGTCCTCAGGCATGACCGATATCTGATTATAGCCAGAAAATCCATCGATCATGGAAATCCTAGATGCATCGGTTACCCTCTGCAATATGTGTTCCATGTTGGGTAGGGGATAATTGTCTTTCTTTGAGCTCCTGTTCAGGTTCCTGAAATCGACACAAAGCCATGTTTCTCCACTTTTCTTCCTTACCGGAACCAAATTGGCCACCCATTCGAAATATCTCAAGGGGACGATGAAAAACCATCGATCATGGAAATCCTAGATGCACCATTTACCCTCTGCAATATGTGTTCCATGTTGGGTAGGGGATAATTGTCTTTCTTTGAGCTCCTGTTCAGGTTCCTGAAATCGACACAAAGCCTGGTTTCTCCACTTTTCTTCCTTACCGGAACCAAATTGGCCACCCATTCGGAATATCTCAAGGGGACGATGATCTGGGCCTTCACTTCTTTTTCCATGACAGGCAGCAACATGGGATTTATCTGTCTTAGCTTCTATCTGAATGGATTAGCCTCTTCCTTTAGTGGGGTCTTGTGTTCAATGAAGGATGTGTCATATGTCTTGAGGTCTTCGTAGGTCCATGCAAACACATCAACAAATTCTCTCAGCAACTCAGTATATTCGACCCTCTGTTCTGTGGTCAAACTCCTTGACAGCTTGACAAACTTAGGCTCCTCCGGTGTGCCAATGTTGCACTCAGCTGTGTCAGCATCTTCATCTGAAACCCTACCCTTTACTTCCACATCATTCCCATCGAACAATCTTTCTAAAGGAATTAGTCCCCTCGGAATGTGATTGCTAGATAACTGAATAATCTGGTGGTTAGCAATTTTATTTAAAAACACCTCAGGGTGTGGGTCACCTTCCGTGTCAGGATCCTGATCAATGTGCAACGCAGAAAATTCATCAACAGATTGGAGAAATTTTTTGATTTCCAGATCATCTTCGAATACCTTCCAATGCTTGACATTATCCGGTACAGAGGGCCTATATTTTATTTCAACATCAGATTTGACCATAGGCGGCAAAGGAACTTTGAGCAAACTAGCTGAGACAGCTAAAGAATCGGCTGTAGTATTTCCCCCCCTTGGAATGAAAGAAATGTTAAAAGCCAGGAAGAAACTATCAATCAGGTCCCATACCTCATTTCTGTAATTTCTCAGCCGAGGATTGTTAGCACGGTAGGCATTTCTGACTTGCTGGATAATCAACTTAGCATCTCCAAATATTGTTATCTCTTTAATTCCCATTTCTTTTGCAGCTCTCATACCCAGAACAAGAGCTTCATACTCTATCACATTGTTGGTGGTTTCAAATTCTAGTTTGTATGATAGGGATATGGCTTCTTGAGTAGGTGAAAAAAAAAACACCCCAGCACCAGCGCCTTCCCTAGAACAGGCTCCATCAAAAAACATTTTCCAGATGGGGGTGATGGAGGGAGAAAATTCATCAGGAGTGGTGGGCT
>SNQJ01S0031999.1:5921-34768 GCA_010110895.2 Picea sitchensis
AGGTTATGTTTTCAGCCTTGGTTCAGGACCTGTCACTTGGGCCTGTAAGAAATAACATGCTATTGCACTTTATTTAGCAGAATAAGAGTACTGAGAAATAGTAAATGAAATTCAAGAATTCTTGTGGCTTCGACAGATCCTTTCATAGTTTGGATTTGAGAAGCAACATACGATCATCCTTTCGTGCAACAATCAAAGTTCCATCAAGCTCGCCAAAGACCCAGTTCAACATCAGTGCATGAAGGACATCGAGATACACATGAAGTTCATCAGGAAGCTCATTCATGATCAAGTTATTGAAGTGCTCGTTTTCCCTATAGAAGATCAAGTTGTAGACATTTTCACAAAGTCTCTTATAGAAGCAAAGTTTTCCAAACTTTGATCTATGTTAGGAGTTCAGGAAGTTGTAATTGAGAGGGAATAGACTCTAATGCTTCCTTCCTTCTCCTATTGTGTCAACATTGTAAATCCTTCAATCCTATCCCAAGTTGTTCTTAGGGGGGGGTGTTAGGATATTTAGACACTTAGGAGTTAGTTAAGATCTACTTGGTCAAATGTGTCGTTAGGTAAAAGTGTTATTCTTAGTGTGTTTCTTTAGTATGCATTTGTAGTTAGGAAATCTGACGTTCACGATATGTTCCCAACATAGAGTGCCGATGGTTCATACTCTCCTCGATATTAACACCCATTGATCCGTGGCTTAACACTTAATTGGTCCATGATCTCTATTTAAAGAGCATGGAGGGTCATTTTCCGATGATCGAATGTGAGAAAATCTCTTGTAAAATCTCTCTGTAATCTTTTTATTTTGCATTAATAAACTGATCCAAGTGGTCATGTTGGCTGGGGCCATGGATGTTTCCTCGTAGGGGTTTTACCACATGAAAACATCAGTGTGTTGATCTTTGATCTGATTATGTGAGTGGTTAATAAAGGTGTTCTTCCTCTATTGGAATACCTGTGTTGTCGAACATAGATATATTGATATATTAGTAAAATCACATCTTGATCTTGGTGATGGTTATGAGGTACTGTGATGTGCATAGTTGATGCACTTGTAATGGTACAAGTTGTGTGAGTGATTGATGTATGTGGTTGATAGTACATATTGATTGACACAGGTTGGCACATGTTTCATGTTGATGTGACAGAGGCAGAAAAGGGTCATAGTTTTAGAAAGGTAAAAACCTTAGCTCTCAGAAGGTGTACGTAGGTTGCAATATAGAAAGGTTGCATACATATGATGGCTTCAGTATAGAAAGGGAGCATGCATACACAATTTGTAGTATAGACAGGTTGCATACCCGTTGGTATTTGTTGGTACAGACTGAGTACAGGTATAGGTTGGTTACAATACAGTGACATAGGTTGGTTACAGGTAGTTGGCACATATTGGTATATGTTTACAATGGTATATCTCACAATGACAGTGTGGCAGTGGTTTCATCATCTCTTTGACATTTATATTTCAGGGCGGCAGGATGGGGTAAGGATAGGTGGTTGTATCCACCTTCCTGTTGTAGCCAAAAAACATAGGGGGTTGTAGCCTCCTTCTTGTTGTATCTATAGAATTGGGTAGTTGGAGCTTCCCTTAGGTTGTATCCTAAAAATAGGGGGTCAAAGCCTCCTTCTAGTTGCAGTTGGATAATTGGAATTTGGTGCTTCCTTGAATGTAATTATCAAAGACACATAAGAAAATGATTTTGTGGTTTTCTCTCGCATTGGGTTTCCATGTAAAATATTGGTGTACTGTGCATTGTTTGGATGTGTCTATTATTTTTTATTATGCACGGATGGATGTTAATGTTATATGATGAAATAACATATTAATGATGAACTGATGAACATTGTTGAATAATTTAAAGGAATATACATTTTGGTTAAAAGGATTAATAAGTGGTATAAATTGCTCATTACTGATTCATCCCCGCTCTTAGTAATCCAACATAAGTCATTAATCTATGACCCATATCCATGACTATTAGTTGCAACTTACCAATAATTATCATGACTTTAATAGTTTGGATGTGTCTATTATTTTTTATTATGCACGGATGGATGTTAATGTTATATGATGAAATAACATATTAATGATGAACTGATGAACATTGTTGAATAATTTAAAGGAATATACATTTTGGTTAAAAGGATTAATAAGTGGTATAAATTGCTCATTACTGATTCATCCCCGCTCTTAGTAATCCAACATAAGTCATTAATCTATGACCCATATCCATGACTATTAGTTGCAACTTACCAATAATTATCATGACTTTAATAGTTTGGATGTGTCTATTATTTTTTATTATGCACGGATGGATGTTAATGTTATATGATGAAATAACATATTAATGATGAACTGATGAACATTGTTGAATAATTTAAAGGAATATACATTTTGGTTAAAAGGATTAATAAGTGGTATAAATTGCTCATTACTGATTCATCCCCGCTCTTAGTAATCCAACATAAGTCATTAATCTATGACCCATATCCATGACTATTAGTTGCAACTTACCAATAATTATCATGACTTTAATATTCTACTTACCACTCATTGCAATAGATGATCCTCATAGGGGTGAAGAAGTGGAATTTAAACCAATGAAATGAATAATGTATCATGAATCATCACTTTCGAGGCTTGCACCCGGTAACCAAGACTTCCCAAGAGGTCACCCATCCCAAGACTCCTCTGGCCCAAGCGCGCTTAACTATGGAGTTTTCCCCACAGTCAGATCCACTTAGATTGATATCCCATTTGCTACCCCATCATGTTGGTTCCAGTATAGGTGCATCCTTATATTCATAATGACCATAACTTGTTTCAAACTTAGTTTCATCAAATTCTTAGAAACTATTATTTTCCTATGATATGTTTACATATTCTTAGTCCTCATGAGCTCATGATGTCAATGAGAATATTTCGGGCAACATGCATGTAGTTTCATGACATTATTATTTTTAACATATTTATGTTTAGGAATTGCATGATGTTTCTAAGAATATATTTGGGTTCCTTGTGGAAAAGTGAGTCTAATGAGACTTCATTCATTATCATGCAAGATGTTACTGTTTTTTGTAGTGTCTATTTTGAGATTTTTTATAGTCAAAAACACTCTCACAGTTGTTACCTTCAATTTTAGTTTTTTCCACCCTTTCTAGTGTTTTGGAGCTAGACTATTGTTTGGACATGTCTATATTTAGTAATTTCTATATGTGGTAGGTACTAGTTGTGATTTCATGGTTCCAAGTGTGCAATGGTGGAGTGGTTTCTAGGTTTTGATGGGTGAAGAATCATGAGTCAAGTACAATATTGAGCAAGTGGATCTATGTTTTTAGTGTGACATGTGGCAAATAGTTGGAGGGTTTCCATGAGTAGGAGGTTCTAAAATTATCTTATGTTAAAACCCTGAATTCATTTCGAAAACCCTAGTTCAAATTGCTTTTTTTAGTTGTGATTATGGCTTGGTTTGACTTTTCAAAACCCATAATTTTCCTTGCCAATTTGGTCTAGACAAAGGCCTAAATTAATTTTCTAACTTAGGCAAATCCAAAACCATAATTTCTATTGCTATTTGTACCCATTCCAAAATATAAGTTTAATTGCTACTTTATAATTCCACAAAGTCAAAAAACCTAAGTTGATCTTGTGGGAATAATTAATAGTTGTGCTAAAATTTTCAATCCTAAAATAAAACTAACCAATTTATCCAATAATTTTATGAAGTTAGTATTAAAACCTAATTTGATTTTCCTTGGCTAAAATTTGTATGAGAAATATTTTTTGGAAAATTTATCCCGCAAAGGAAAATTTTGATGGGGGGATAATTTATGGTATTTTTTGTCAGAGATGTCCTTTAAACATTCTAACAACTTCATTCATCAAGAAAATTCATGGAGATATTAGTCTGGGCTCATTTTTTTAGCAGCAAAAGTGCTAGCATCCCAAAAATCAATTAACTTATGACAGTGAGATAACAACTTGTAAAGTGTTGCAATTCTAGAAACGATACTAAAGTTAAAGTAAATAACTTGTTATTATTGTTTGGGGAGAATTTGTTTGACAACATGTATTCTAGAGTTGTGTTTGATAATTCATAGCTAGAAATTGATGTAAACAACAAGGTTTTAAATACAAAAGCTACATGAAATATGCCTAGACAACTTTCATTTGACATGACATTTTCAAAATTCAACTAAAGAAAATTCAAAAATATAAGGAGATGATATTTACATCAAGTTTTGAAAGTCTTGGAAAGTTACCTTCAAGGTCAAATTCACGGGGGTTGTTTGAGTTAAACCTCATTATAGTTCACCCTCCCAATATTCATGTAAGCTTTAGAGTATGGTAATTATAGTAGTGACAATGATGAGATCCTTTCCCTTAGAAAGTGCCATCAATAAAGTTAAGAAACATTAACCTTTTCACCACAAAATCTCATCCCAAATAACAAGTTGACACAACTAGAAGGCATGCAAACCTTGTTCAATATTGATGTGTTTTCTTTCCTTTTTTTGTAGATTGATAAAGAGAGTTGGTATTCATGATTTGGGCTTCTAGATATACAAAGTTGAGAGGAGTTGAGGCGGTTAGATAGTAATTTTCTAGGCAGTTTGATAGAAGTAGTGGAACTCTCATCCTCCTCCCACCTTCCATCCAAAAGATCATCTCCATCATTGCATACCACTACACTAATGGAATCTTGTCATGTTTTGTCACTATGATGTAATTCATGTCTCTTGAATAATAAATTGATTTCATTCAAATATGCCTTATTTATGGATCTTACAATCTCTCTGTTGGATGTTAGTCTAATAGTATTTTAGTGATTTGGTTAGATTTGAAGCACTTTCTTTGATTTATTATTCACTTAAGGCACCTATTATCCTCATTTGATTCACTTTCTCTCATCGTTACAATTGTCTCAAGAATTTGATCTCAATCAATTGATTTTTAGTAAGAATTTGTCCCTACTCTTAAATGATTCCAGACATCTTGAAAGTAAGTTTTGTGTGAACTAATCAACTATATTGTTATGAAAATGCATTAGTTTGATAACAACATACAACCCCTAGGGACACCCCACCAAGACTATAAAAATGCCAGTCTAAATGGAGAGGGATCTGGTTGTGATAGGACTATATTACCTATAATTATTAGGCGAGCTTGCTACTATATATTTTTGTGAAAAAAAATTGGCATTATTGTCAGGGACTTCATCAATCCTTGGATATCTTTAAAAATAGTAATGATATTCTCTTTATTTGATTTATATTTTCTACCTCACATGGAAACTCCACTTTTGTAGGGGTACATCACATTTGACCACCTAATAATATCTCCATTATTTGACCCTACACAAGGCATAGTTCAAAGGATTAATGAACAATAGAACACAAGTGTAGATCACCTCCTAAGTATCCCTAGGTGACTCCATTGAAAAAGGATCATGATTGGCCATGGATGTTGAATCGATATGATGGGTGTAGGATAATTTATCCTTGGTTAAGTATTTTTTCACATTAAGAGGGAGAAGAGAATTTTTTCCCATGTTTTATGTCAGATTTGCATGGAATTGCATAAGATTCATTCCTCATTCTAACCAATAAAATTTTTAGTGGGTTATGCCTTTGATTTTGATTTAGATTTTCACTCCCTCTTATGGAGTGAGAACCCAAAAAATTTAGGGAAAGATTTCTCCACTACCCTAAGAGTGAAATAATTCCTTGTCGTTGAAAAGGAATAGAATAGTGGAATCTTTTCATGCGATGAACTTTCTTCGAATGAACAAGGGTCATTTCTTGAAACAATGTTAATACACTGACTAGTTAAAGTATCGACTCTTGTGATTAGAATATTGATAAGGTTTCTTTGTAACATGATCTTTCCTTCTCATACTTGCAATTTTTTCTTGATTATGTTTTGGTATTATCTCTTCGTCATATACGTGAGTTACTTTGTTGATCAATGAATTTATATTAGCAAGTACACTTAGAATTTCCATCATTTGTACTTTGACATGTGATAACTTATTTATTTCAATGGAGCCAATCATTGTTTCTTTATCAATCAATGATTCCTTTCTAGTAAGTTTCTTTAGCATTTCTTTATGTGACTTATTTTCACCTATTAAATTCTTAATCTATACGATCAAGTTTTGACTATGATTCTTAATGAGAGAAGTTCTTCATATTTATCAATGATAACCTTTTCAACTTCTTTCTACATTTATTTACTGACTTCTAATTATCTTGAAGGATGATCTTTGAGATATATTTAAGGTCTTCTTATGAGGCCACTTATGAGAATGGCTTGATTCTAAGGTCCTGCAATGTTATTTTCTTCTTCTTATAGTAGAATGCCACAAACTTTTTCACCATGTTTAAGATGAAGGTACCCATGTTTCTAAATAGGTTGAATCGAGAATTATATTGACCTATTTTATACACAAAGTTGTAACAATGAATTGGGATATGTATTTATAACCATCAATTGTTACTTGTATGTCCTTAATTTCATATTCATAGTCAAAAGGGCCTTTCTTTTTTATAATACTTGGCTCTAGAATTACTAACTGATTGGTGAAGTCAACGCTTATGCAATTCTCTTTATGGTTGGTACCAATAATGATGTTAATATTATTTTCTTGAATACTCCCTTTGAAAGTTAATAAACCAAAGCATGAGGTTGGAAGAACTTTGTAGAAAAAACATTCCTTCCTTTTTTTTAATAAAATCCATTTTTAAAACACCTTTTTCTCTTTTAGAAACCTCAAATACCCCTTTATATCTCTTGGTAATTACTTAAGACCCCACTCGTTGAAACTTAAGTTAGATTTATAGTGTACCTCTCAATATACTCAATCAAGAACCTTTTTTTTTTTATAAAGTAACATTAATATCCTTTTTTTAGGGCTTTGAATACCCTTTTTCTTAAATGCACCTTTAAGACATATGTAAAAAAGTCACCATAATGCAACCGTCACAATTTTTCAAGTCATGATTATTCAATTTATCAATTGGTATAAACTTGTACAAGACCTTAACCTTAAGTTATTTATTGAATTGTATATTTTTGTAAGACACCAATTCTTCAATTGCCAAACAACAACTCAACATGAATTCTAGTTTTCACAGCTAGAGGGAGGGAGGTGTATGGACAAATGTAAAGGAAATCGAGTCAAATCATGGGTGGTATGGAAAAAAAACATGATTCAAATGGTGGTGGAAAGAGAATGACTTGTATAGAGGTGAATATTGTGGTATAGATGATACATTAATAGATAGAGAACGATTCATAAAATAATGATTTATTTGGTATGGAGCATGGTGGTAGACATATGTTGGCCCTTGACCAAGTTTTGGGAGATCCTTGGTCAAGTTTGACCTATTTTGGGACTTCGACAACCTGTCGAAGGCAGAGCACAAGACAAAGCAGAGATCGCGGGATCTCGACCCCTTTTTTGGGGTCCTTTTTTGGATTTGAGATTATGTAATGGGTATGGGGATGTCAGCCCATGGGTTTACCCATGTTTAGGCCTAGTATGTATGTATAAATAGATGCTAAAGCAATGTAGTAAGTACTAATTTCTAAGTGATAGATCTATGTGATCAAATGATTGTAAGTGCTTTGTGCATACTATGTGAGGCTTGTAGAGCTACATGCAAATAATTGTAAGAAGGAATTATAAGAGGGCTTAGTGTTGTACCCCAGCTCTAAGAAGGAGGATTTGGTGGAGTGCGCGCAGATCTCCTGTCTTCTACGGAGTAGGACTTTGATTCTATGTGCCTGTAAGATGCTTGACAAAGATAATAAAGAAGAAGAGTTGGTGGACATAGCCCCAGGGTGGGGGTGATCCATGTACATGTTGTGTTTCTATGCTTTGTGCAATGGCTTGATGTGTTTATGTCTTTACTTGTTAAGTGCTTTGACATAGATAGATAGATCTATTTATGCTTTGTGCTAATAATGTATATGGATGTAGATCTGACCTATGTGAATGTGCTTAGTGCTTAAATCTGCTAGATCTAATCGATCTTTCTATGATAAGTGCTTAGATACATCAGATCTGGATGAATGATGTGATTCTCTGTTTTATCTGCGGAGTAGATAGTGGTTAAATATTGATGAACTGTCAGTGCTAAGTGCTCTGTTAATTATTGCAATCACAAATTTGTGTCCCACCTAAGGTTGCAGACACTTGAGTCCTCCAACCACCCCCGCCTCTACCTTGGGTGAGACTTCATCTGATTCGCAGGTGTTTCCGAAAGGGTCGATAGTTAGGGTTTTGTTGGTGCATTGTTGTAGCATTGAACCCTAGGTCTGCCCCTGTGCCAACAAATGGTTCCGTTGTCGAGACCCGAAACTGTGATTGTTGGGAACTAAGGAAGAAGAAGCTTTGTGCAAAGATCCATCTTGAAACTGTGAAAGATCTGTGCATAGATCTGTCATTCTAGTGCACAGTATTCTACTTGATTTATAAATCTCTGTGCTAAAGAAAGAAGCTCGATCTGAAGAAAAGAGGTAATATCTGCAAGATCTGTGCTCTGATAAAGGTAAGAATAGTGAAATGTTTTAGATCTGAAATCTTTGTGCTCTGTAGAAGTAAGATAAGTGGAATTTTTTTTTCAACAGTATGGATCTAGGTATGCTTGATAGATTCTATCCTAGCTTGAAAACTAGGGCACTGATAGATGAAAGAAGGTTTGATATGTGTAGATATGATAAGAATAGTGAACGATATGTTATACCTATGCATAGAAAGAATGTTTGGACTAACAAGTGGATGCAGGACCCTAGAAAGAAATTTTTGTGGGTTAGCTACTATGATCCTAGCATGCATTACATGTAGAGATGGGAATCATTTAAAAGAAAGAGAGGATTAACCCTCTGTTACAGTTGCAGAAAATCGGGAAACCTTGCTAATGAATTCCCTGGAAGAAGACCTAGTTGTCTTTGTTGCAAAGCTATGGAACATGAATTATTGGATTGCCCTAGAATGATTGCTAATATTGAAGGAATGAACATGAGACAAGAAAACCCTAAGGCAAATCCAGAAATGGTAGAACCCCAAAAAGAATCAGAGAAAGTATTGCTACAGAAAAAAGAAACCCTGAATGACCACCGACATGTCAGCTTATCTGAGATATTCAAAGAAAAAGAATGCCTTGAAGCAAGAATAGGATACTTTGACATTGATTGTGTTCTAGATGAGGAAACATAGGTGAATATCATGACAGAAAGAACTTGAGAACTTTTAGGGAATCTTTCTATGACTCCTTCAATGGGAGGAATAGGGCTATTTAGAGGAAAGTTGATAAACCTATGTGAAAAGCTCACCCAGATACTTATGAATGCCAATGTGACTTCGAAAGAGGAGTATTTTGAGATTATTAAATTTATTGGGAACAATGTCCCATTTACCATGTTACTAGGAAATCTTTGAATTGAAAGAAAGCAGGCCAGAAGGCAAGAAGAAGAAGAAGTTTTAGAGCAGAAGAAGCAAGAGTTAAAAGATTTCATGACTAGAAGGATCGAACACTTGATTGAAGAATAGGAGAACATATCGAAGCTATTTAACACCTGAGACCCAGATGTCGAAGTTGCAAGAACACTAGACAACCCACAAAAGACTGAAGTACCTATTCTAGATAAATAAGAAGTATCACCCTCGAATCTTAGGAAAGAATCTCAACAACGTGAAGTCACTATGCCAAAAGAAGATAAGAATCAGAATGGAAAAAGGCATACTGAGACAAATCTCACTGGAAAGAAAGATAGAAATCTAAGTTAGAAGAGAGCTAAGATCGACAAGTTACAAAAAGTTCCAGAGGGAACTTCGCAGAAGGAAAATTTGCAAAATTGGAGCTTCGTCAGGATAACATAACAACGTCACATGGCACTTCGCCATGGAGAAGCAATATAGTTGTTGGAACAATATAACCATTCGTCCGACCCTCTGAATGGGTAGAAAGACATTTATGGTTCACCACCAGACCGTTGAACTGCATCGTAATGGACAGAACAGAGTTAATGAAGGCTTCTCAACCGTTGCAAGAGATTCATTATCAAGTTATCTATTTATCCCGTCGCGCCATGCCCCGAGAACACTTTTGCTAACCGTGAATCTGAACCCACTGACTCATTTATTTTTCATAGTGGTCATCACGTTATTTCCCTCTATCCCATTACAATGTCTAAGTTACTCCTTGAACCCGAGATTTTCAACCCCGAGCATGTATGTCGGACGAGTTTAGCACTGCAGAGAAAGTTGTCGAAGAAGTTTTGATTGACCGCATGACTGAAAGAGTCATGTCGATCTATGCAGGTGTACAAGCTTCATCAACGAGAATGGTGCAAGCCTCTCCATCGACTTCTCGCAGAGTCAGACCATCCCGACCACCAGCAAAAAAAAGAACCAAGCATAAATACAACCTCGCAAATGCAAAAATGATTCCATCCATATTGCCCGATTACATCCTTCCTTTGGTTGGCGCGGTGAATCGTGGTAGTGTACCAAGAGATTTTGAGTACACCATAGTTATTGCGTACCTCCCGAAGGGGATACACGCAGTTTGAGCAGACTAGGACAAGATCGCAGCACTAAAGTTCAACGACTTCAACCTTAGAGATCACAAGATATATGGTATACTCACCCCATACAAGTACCTAACCAGAACCGAGGGGAATAATTCAAAGATAATCCCTCAGTCGTGGATGATGAACCTTGCTTAGTCGACCCTGCTGAATATCATGAAGATCCCACATGTCGGAAGACACCAGGAATTCAACGCATGTGTCAAGCTACTACTACCTTGTTACCATGGCAGCTACTTATGGCTAGACTATCACATTATAGTTGAACCAACACTGATCCATAGGATCACAGGCCTGAGTATGCAAGGACTCGACCCCCAGGACATTTATCCAGGAAAATCCTCAAATCGCGCACTAGAATAGAAGATCAAGGATACATATGGCGATGTTGAGAAGGGAACAAGAGGCTACAAGGTAGCTTCCATCCAGAGTGGCGTAGTGCGCCTTGCATGTCAACTGATAGCTGGAAATTTAGTAAGGAAGGACCGACCTACGTAGGTCACCGACTTTGTTTTTGATTGCGTAGGCAAGTGCACAGAAGGCCTATAGATGAACTGGGTGAAGTACCTAGTTAACCAGTTGGAACTAGATTGTCGAGAAGCACATGATCAGGGTTATGAATTTTGTTTCAGCTAACTCCTGGTCCTCATTTCATTAGTTTCCTGGGAGATGTCGAAAGGTGTGACCTTCCCCGACATAGAGTCATTTGAACCGCTTGCCGTAAAGTTTGCTACCCCGTGGTATTCAACTGAAATGAACAAACAGTGGCATTCGAATGTTGTGTTCCATACATATTACCTCCAGCTAAAGAGAGTCATTGAAGCCGAGCCTCGCATGACTCCGAACACCTTACAGGGGTTCCGACCCTTGATGAAGTTCAGCGTAGATCGACACTTTATCTACATTACAACACGAGAAGATGAACATAAATAGTAGCTCCAGTCATATTATAAGCTTACATAAGAAGACCTTGAGGAAATCAGTAAGGAATGGTCCGTTGACCTCCTTATCCCCACCAACCCTGCAGATATATCTGATCTTGACAGCCCATAGGACACTCATAAAGAACATAATACACTTGGAACCAACAGGTAGAAGAAGACTGAGGAGGTCTAAAAATTAAGCATCACCTCAGGAAAGACTCCTTCCATGTCATGTGACCAAGGGGGTGGTGACGAAGTAGAAGCTGAACATCAACCAGGTGAAGTAACACCATCCAGAGACGAAGTTGACCCCTTGAAGAAGAGGAAGGCTTTCCCCCCGAAACATTCTTCCCAAAATAAATCCAAAGTCACCATGACTAAGATGTAGACTGTCCTCACCTCTGATGATTTTGACTTCATCATAGCATCCCTGAACGACGGTTCACTGGAAATAACAGAGAAACAAGGATATAAGAAGGAGGAAATGTATGATAGGATTGAATTTGAACTTTGAGGTGTACAACAGTCTCTTCAGTCCAGCCACGCAGTCTCCATTGCGCCGGGAGAACCAGAGTTGGGAGATGAGCTAGCCCAACTCCACTGACTAGTTGATACAATTGAAGCTCGCCTTTGCCAAGCACAAGAGGAAGCAGAACAAGCCACCCAGACTTTGATGCAAGTACAAGGAGTACTTGTAGAACAATGCCAAGCTGCAGAATAGGAAAAGATTGCTCTCTAAGCAAAGTTTGATGAAGAAAAAACACATATGCAGCAAGGAAAATAACAGTTGGAAGAAAAGTAGCTCGAAGTGAAAGAAGCGGTACACAAATCACTTCGATTTGTGACAGTCCTAGAAATAAAGGTAGAGGACCAAGTCATGAAGCAAGTAGCGTAGCTCGCAGAATCTATCCAGCAGCTACAACAACACATAGCAGACTTAGAGCTCCACATAGTGCCCGAGACTCCACAGGATGTGAGGGATCAAAGAGAAGCAATTGCTCCAAGCACAGTTGAGAGAATAAAATCCCTTGCTATGGAATGTAATAAACTCATTGATCGCAGTGCCCAAACCAATGAGCAACTCACTGAGAATCCAGAACTGAAGGCACTAGAGTCACATCTTCAGGAGGCAAAGTATCAAGCCGAAATGATACAGGCGCAGTTGAAGCCCCTGTCAGTTGTGGAAATAATGAAGCGATCCCAAGAGCAACGCACTACCCAGCAGAAGATCCACACTATCTAGATCAGAGTTATGGAAGTCACTCAGAGGCTCCAACCTGTACAAGATAAGGCTTACCAATTGCTCACAGAGGTCGAAGGTCAAGGAGCAGAACTAGAGCAGGTTGTCACTACAGCTAAACATCACCTGGAGAGACCTATGAATGAGGTAGTCATCCAAGAGTTCACTGCACAAGAGGCCATGGCACATCAACAAGTCAAAGCATCTTGATCCAATATTGAGGCTTTTGAAGCAGAACTACCGAGATCAAAGTGACTCGGGACGAGTCACAGGTGAGTGTTGGGGGCCTGTTGGTCCTTGACCAAGTTTTTGGAGATCCTTGGTCAAGTTTGACCTATTTTGGGACTTCGACAGCCTGTCGAAGGCAAAGCGCAAGATGAAGCAGAGATCGTGGGATCTTGACCCCTTTTTTTGGGTCCTTTTTGGGATTTGGGATTATGTAACGGGTATGGGGATGTTGGCCCATGGGTTTACCCATGTTTAGGCCTAGTCTATATGTATAAATAGATGCTAAAGCAATGTAGTAAGTATGAATGGCTAAGTTCTAGATCTATGTGATCAAAGGATTGTAATTTCTTTGTGCATACTGTGTGAGAATTGCAGAGCTACGTGCAAATAAATGTAAGAAGGAATTATAAGAAGGCTTAGTGTTGTACCCTAGCTCGAAGAAGGAGGATCTGGTGGAGTGCATGTAGATCTCCTGTCTTCTACGGAGTAGGATTTTGATGCTATGTGCCTGTAGGACGCTTGACAAATATAATAAATAATAAGAGTTGGTGGACGTAGCCCCAGGGTGGGGGTGAACCACGTACACGATGTGTTGCTATGCTTTGTGCAATGTATTGATGTGTTTATGTCTTTACTTGCTAAGTTCTTTGACATAGATATATATATTTGTTTATGCTTTGTGCTAATGATGTATATGGATGTATATCTGACCTATGTGAATGTGCTTAGTGCTTGAATCTGCTAGATCTAATCGATCTCTCTATAATAAGTGCTTAGATACATCAGATCTAGATGAATGATGTGATCTTTGTTTTATCTGTGGAGTAGATAGTGGTTAAATATTGATGAACTGTCGGTGCAAAGTGCTCTGTTAAGTATTACAATCACATATATGTGTCCCAGCTAAGGTTGCATACATCTGAGTCTTGCAACCACCCCTACCTCTACCTTGGGTGAGACTTCATCTTCTTCGCAGGTGTTGCCGAAAGGGACGATAGTTAGGGTTTTGTTGGTGCGTTGTTGTAGCATTGAACCCTGGGTCTGCCCCTGTGCCAACAAAATAGGATGTATGATGATGAAGGCTATGGTATAGATGGTATGGAATGTAATTGATTTTGTTGGTGGATGTTAGGTTTCTCAATGAACAAATTTATAATTCCAATTGTGGTGGAACTATTGGGAATTCATGTTTTTTGATTACTGATTCTATACACTATTTTTTTTTCTTTCTATGCTTATAAATATTGGTAGTAGAATAATGTTCAACAATATGTCTTAATTTTTAAATCGAAAAAAAAAACGTGGTTAAATACCTACAAGTTAGAGAAACTCTAATTGTTTATTGAATGTGGCCAAAATCTAGATCAGATAGTGGCACTTATACTAAATGAAGCAAACAAGGTTCATTTCCTAAATATGCCATGAAAAACTTGGTTCATAAATTAAATATCCAAAATAAATGAGATAACATAAAATAATCCACATGGATTAAAATATTATATTGAATAAAAATATGAGAGATTATAATGATACAATGCCATGTGATGGTGTACTTATAGCATTAACTAGTCACAATGGTTAATAGGTCATGTCCCTTCCTTAGGTCATGAATTTTCGATAGGATGTGTCCTTTCATTTATTTTTAATTATTATTGTTATTATTATATACTGCTGTTTATATATTTATGTTTAGTACATTTACAATGATCAATGGATTGATGATGAGTCATACTTGGATGATTCTAAATCATTAGTTGCACCACTTTATCCATATGCATACTTGTAGAAGGATGCATATCAAGAGATGAGTTTACAAGTTGGTTTGTTGATTCCTTTCAATAATGATGATAAATATAAAAAATAAGAACTACAGATCATCCATGAAAAATTTGATTAGCATGAGAGTTTATCCTTACATATCCCAATGTTGATCCAAGAACAATTCAATGAGATACCCTTGTAGTAGGGGAAATAGCTTTTGTTTTAGACAGAAGATGACGTTGCTCACAATTTTCCAATGACCCCACATTCATATTTTTTTCTTCAGGAAGATCCTTAGGATAATCATTGTTTGGATATCAAGGTTAGTCATGATCAAATTGAGTCGATGATGATGGAGGTGTTTCAAGAGGCATATATGAATAGTTTTCCTCTTCTAGTTTCTTGTTGTTCATTGATCAAGGACCATGTTTCGATTTTCAACCAACATACCTAATTTGTTGCTTAACCAACAAGCACATGAATACATATTTTTGTCTTAAGATATTTCATGATTAGCTGCACTAAAGGGTTGATTCTGTTGATATTTCCTATAGGATACATTAAAGGGTTGATTCTGTTGATATTTCCTATAGGATACATCAATTGTCTGCATAGTTTAATTTTCCATTTGATTATGATGATCAATCATGGAAGGTCTCAAAAAATTCCAGATTAAGAGATGTTTTCTCTCTCTCTCTCTCTCTCTCTCTCACACCACACACACACACACACACACACACACTATACAATTGGTTTACCTTTAAGTGGTCTTGGGTTTACCTCGGGTGGTTGGGAGGAATGATTGCTATCCTCCCCACCTAAGTTCAATTCCCACAAGTGACAGGTTCATATCTTAATGAGTATATTGTTGTAATAACTTTGAGCCTTGTTGTTGATCGACCTTGTTCCCTAAATATTCTAGGGTTTACCCTGGGTACCATTCTCGAAATGAGGGGAAGTACTCAAGAGATTTCCTAGGTTCTATAACCTATAATATATATCTATATGTATGTATGCATGTGTGTGTGTGTGTGTAAACACACACACACACACACACACACACACACACACATAAAGAGTATGGGTTTTGTTGTTTTTCATTCAATTATGTATTTATAATACTTTATTTCTAGTTCCTATGTTTTCCTTAAATTTTATCTTGTTGTTTTTATTATTCCAATTTTCTATCATGTCGTTTATTTTTTATTTAATTCAATATTGAGTCAATATTACCTTCATTGAGTATTGAATATACTAGGCATGGGTAGCATTGAAGAGACAATAGGAAGAATATCGTGTCATATAATTATCTTGTCTCTTCATATGTTTCATCAAGTCAAGCTGTGTGGTCAGTTCCTTATCCAACCCTAAGCATATGGAATTGTTTGGTTGAACTTTAATATTGTTGTTTTTTGTTGATGGAAATGTTTTAATCATTTAATTTCTCTTAGTATATAATTCCTAATCAAATCCAACACATAATATAGGAATTTATCCAAAAGATAGAGCACCTTGATTGTCATTAGCCTCATTGATCACTGCCTTGCATCTAATAGGTCTTAACATCATTGGGTCCTAATCAAACGATTTTAATTAGTGTTAAACTTTAGTTCATTTTTTGCACTAATCAATTGTTCTTGTACCTTAGAGCCCATTATCCATATTGGTGGGTATTTTCACACTTGGTAGGTGTTTTCATCATTGTAATTTGACCAAGTGGCTTTCTCCTAGTTTTTTACTTAATTTCAATTTTGTTGGGTTGTTATATCATTTGCAGTGAAATTAGAAGGTTGAGGTGGATTGACCAGGAAAAGTAGAAGTTTAAGTGATCGAAAGAAATTCAAAGAGGTCAACAAACAAGAGGTTGACAAATGATCATGTGGAAATTGAATGAATACCAAATGAAGGTCAAATGGTAAGTTGACTAGTAATCCAACTAGTAGTCGATTGTAACAGAATCTTGAGATTCATAGTATTTGTATCCAATGACCTGCATGGATTTGTAACCACTTTTGGGTGCCTTTCTGTAGTGTTTTCCTATCGTAAATCCTTTCTTGGGGGACGATTCAACAACCAAAATTGTCGGATAGGAAGAGTCTCATAGATACTGCAAGATGTGAGGAGTAAAACCCTTCTAGGTGTGGTACATATTCCAGGTTTGGAAAGAAACCTGGTATCTATCAATAAGATGAGTGATGCAGGGGTGCAGACTCTATTTTAGAAGGATACATGCAAAATGGTCATAGGTGTGATGGTCTTAATGAAAAGAGTTCATATTGGAACCCTATACAAGTTGTTAGGGAATTTCGACTTGACTGGATGAAAAAACATCATTGTTCTTGAAGTTGAATTGAATTCTACTTGAATCAACTCATATAGAGATGAGTCGATTCAAACCGACTTGAAAATTCTTCATCAAGTCACCCCTACCATGCTATGGCATGAGAGGATGGGGCACATTGGAGAAAAAGAAATTTGAGCTATGTGAAATAAATGTATGGTCAAATATTTTCCTGAATGTAATTTAAAAGTCAAATTTTTTTAATGTTGCATATATGGAAAACAAAGTCGGGTGAGATTCCCATTTGGAGCAACAAGGGAAAATGGGATTCTACAATTGGTTCATAGTAATGCTTTTTTTCCTGTAATAGTGATTTCACTTGGTGGATCCCTATATTATTTCTCCTTCATAGGCGATTTTTCTAGGAAGACATAGATATATTTATGGAGGAAGAAATCATATTTTTTTGAGAAATTCAAAGAGTTTAAATCCCTTGCAGAAAACTAGACAGATAAGAAGATAAAGGTGTTGAGAATTGACAATGATGGTGAATTTTTTTGAAAGGATTTTGAGCAGTTCTGGAAATAGTGTGGCATAGAACGCAAAAATACCACACCACATACCCCACAACAAAATGGAGTTGTTGAAAGAATGAACATAATGTTGATGGACAAGGAAGGGATCATGCTCAATGGTTCTAGGATTGCACAAGAATTATAGGCAGAGGCAATCAACAATGCAAAATATCTTGTGAACATGTCTCCTTCATCGACGCTAGTCGACTCGAATCCACATGAGGTATGGTTTGGTAATAAGCCTTCTCTTTCACATATCAAAGTATTTGGTTGTTGTTAATTTCTTGAAAATAAAAAATCAGAAATTTTATGCCAATAATTTAACAACTTAGAATTTAATCTATTGATGATACAAATTTTGTAAACTATGCATAAAATTTAGAACTGATTTTTAACCAAAAAATGCATAGTGGAATCATAACAACACACAAATTTGAACACAGATATTTCTGGGCAAATCCCCTTGAAAAACCCCAAAGGGAAAACCAGTAAATGAGAGGATTTTATTGGCTTTAGAGGAAAAAACATTACAACAACTAATTCAAAAATTTCTTACAACCCAACCAGGGTATAAATTTGATAGACACTCCTACCCATGATTTAAATAGTAAATAAGTAAATTTTTTATGATAGGTTTCTTCTTAAATAGCCCTTCCAGTGATGTTTTATTTTTATTTTTTCCCATCATTTAAATATTATGTGTCATATGTGCTTTTTTTTTCCATTTTTATTGTAAATACAAAGGAATCCCATGCACAACATAAAATTAAAAAAAAAAATCATGGAATGAAACACCATTAAAAACATAAACAAAAAATCTTAACAAATTACCTTGTGTTGCACAAGTACAACAACTTCCCAATTTTCTTGTCTTAGATTCTCTACAAGACAAGAAATCTCCCAACCCCCTCTTCCCCTGCCCCCCCCTTCCAATTCTTCCTACTAAGACCCCCATTCTCTCTCTCTCTCTCTCTTGTAAATGACTAATCCTAAATTTTCCTCCCGCTCTACCCGCCTTACCACTTCTAATTCCTCCTCATGGCACCTCGACCCGTTGATCTGCACTTCGCTGAGTCCCCTCTTTCTGCGCTGATAAATAGAGTACCAACAGGCACATCTTTTCTTCCACCTCTACTTTCAGGCGCCAATTATTTTTCTTCCTCTAAACCTCACTACACACATTCTTATCACCGACAAAGTGTACACAATCAACGTTTATACATTATTAATGTCCACACAATTATCTTCGCCACACACACCTTTCATTGGCTAAGTTCCTTCCACTCGTTCTGATACACTACATATCGACAACACCCCTCCCTTTCGCTTCATTGCATTGCATATAGGCAAGGTTGACGTCTTCTTCACCGACGTGCTTCCTATTGACAATTTTCCCTCACCCATCCCTGATGCGTGAATGGAAGGATGTTGATCCCTCATTGTCATTGAACACGTTGACAACAATCTTCTCCGTATTGATCAGGTTAGGGTTTCCCACCTTCGCTCCAAATCCTATTTCATCCTCCTCCTAGCTCGGCTCCTTCTTGTCGTTCCATTAGGCGGTATCCTACCTCTTCTAGTGACTAAGCTCTTTCCACCTATTTAGATAACTAGTCAATGATTTCCTATCTCACTTGATCCACTTCAAATCACAGTCGTAATCAAGTTTGTAGTGTCAGTACTGGCTTTCTTCATGCACATGGTACTATCTTGTTTTCTTGGCGTTTCTTTATGTTATGATTAAATATTCATTGTGAAAACATTACCTAACATAATATGGATTGAAGACATAACCTGTTGGTCTTGTGTTTGCTTTGAAATGTATCTGGAAGGAAAATCCGTCACCTCGGCTCGTAACAAGCGCTTTGAATGTCAGTTGTCTGTTTTGGAATATTTATAATTCTGTGCTAACGACACTTCACTACAGTATCAATGAAAGATCTAAGAGAATATATATCACAGATAGCATCGGAACTAACATAATTAATTTTGGATGAAGCATCAGCAAACACGGGACCGAAAATTTCATTAAAAATCACCTTTGAATGCAATTTTTAGGCGTCCATCAAAGTCCAATTTTCATCCTTGAAACACGCTAGTCTTTTGTTTTCTAGCATTACGATTCCAATAAAACTCATGGAATCGAAATTCGATGCCCAAAAGTACCAGAACGAAGCGCCTAGGGTTTCTTGCCCAAAACGACCACGTCGGTCGTTACACCGATGAAATGTTTTTATCGCACAGTTAGTCGGCCCGCCAAGAGTGCCTCTTCACATTCTTCACAACCCAAAATACTAACCCCCCATTGGAGGACGTACGAGAAAGTTTACCGGCAAAAAAATTACTCCAACGACGTTAGCAAAAGGTTTACCGCCTGGATTTCTTGCCTCCACATGCAAAGTACTAAGCTCCCTGATCAACTGAAGCTCTTGGAAGTATCCACGTCGGTAGCAAAGTAAACATAACCGACTAAATGCTTATGCGATTTCGTACTTATGTGAAAGCGTTTAAGATGCAACATTATGGAAAATCGTTAAGAAGTCGCATCAAGAAAGGAATCCACACAACCTTGGCATTCTATCCTTGGCCAATGTTGGCCTGCTCACCAATGGTTATCGATTTTTGTTGTTATTATCACTGTATCATGACTAGCACAGCCGCTAATTCGCGGCTGGCGAAGGCCGAAAGAATTATGGCTCATAAAAAAAATTCAATAAAAATGTCAGGTTAAATAAAACTCAGTAAAAATGACAGGTCCATGTATGAACAAACTGAATAGTTGAAGAATTCCAAAAGTTAATTATTTAAACCGTGGCAATTATATGATGTTACAGTAATTTCTTAATATGATTAGGTAAATGTTAAAAAATAAACAGGTCTCCGCCTCCGATCTCCGACGAACTTCGATCCTCTAGAAAAAAAAAATGAACCAGTTTCTTCCTTCATGATATAGTTTAAACATCATACCATCGTCGATCCTCATGTTATCGACAATGGATCTTCTTACTGCACGTGGCACTTCTCTGGAATGCGTGCTTCCTCTCAGCTCCAACTTGGTTGTATCAGTTTCGACTTCAAAGTAATTTGAACTGGAAAGCTGGGAAGAATTCCAATTTGACCTCTAACTCTCCTTCACTATTAAAACATAATAAATCGATTGCACACCCGATTACATGCTATAGATTCCCTTGGAACATCTACGGGCTGAAGTCACATTTTAATCGCCACCTTTATTATGTATCTCATCCTAACCTAACAATAATTGACCGCCCCTCCAAAATGCCAATAAAAAATGTCTCCTTTTCTAAAGAAGATAGGCTGGTTTGATTATTGGAATGATTGTTGATTTGACCTTTAGATGGTTTAGGTATGTAGTTGGCTAGAAGAGCATTAAATCGATGTAGATGGAAATAACGCCAATGCATTAAAGGTTGCTATCCGGATGCCAAGCAATAAAGATATGGAAATTGTGCCTATCAGTTCATTGGAACCATCTCCGTGTGAACACACGTTGTCAAGTATAATGTGGGTCACAATATAGAAGATCTAATTTCCTTCCTCATTCAAAATCTCATCATGCCATATAGCATCAGTTCGGAAGAATTGTAAGCAACTCCTCTGATCATACACTGATGAATTTGAAAGGGAGTGTTCTGAATTGCATACTCGAAACACTTAACATAAACTATAGCGATGTGCTCAAAGCACTTAACATTAAGTTCATCGATATAAGCTCAGAGCAATTAATATTAACCCCAACGCTTGTGATCAAATCATTTACCATGAACTCCAATGCTTAAGGTCATGAGCACAGGGTTCAAGGTTTTCTTGGGTTGTGGTTTTAGGTATGGAAACATCAATAACGGAGAAGGGTGTGGCCACCACCATCCATTTTTACCAATGTGCATTCACCATTAAGGGAGAGAAAGGGGGATCAACCCTCCATTTATTTTAAATATTTCAATTATTTTAATTAATTACCCCTTTTAAAATTTTATGAAAACCTTATACCCTTTTACCAAAACTCTAATGAGAACTTGTTGAAAATTTTTGCAATGAAATCTATGTGTGATGATTTGATCTAACTTATTGTTTTGCTTGAAGATGATACAGAGAGAGTCTAGGCTCCTAATTTGCAACGACCACTTTCTTGGAGAGCTTAAATGAAGGTACACCGACACGATCACTGGAAGAATGATCCAGCTTATTTTGGGGAATGATAGGAAGGAATAAATATAACAGAGATATAAAAAATAAATCCACAAAGATATTGCAAGGAACACAATAATACAATAAATCTTAGATTCTATTAATGACTCTTTGAAATACAAAAGACTGTAAAATGCAAAAACACAAGATAGCTAGAATGGTGTCAGCTTATCTCTTAGAAGAGATGTGTAAGCTACGCTCATTCACAAGAAGATGAGTACAATGAGGCTCTAAAGGACTTTTTAAAATTAAAAATAAATGAGAAAACCGTAAAAATCCAAAACCCTAACCTCGAGAGATGAAACGCCAAAAGGTTTGTGGGCCCCGATGGGGGTAGTTGATACATCAACTTCCCAAGGGAATAATATGTGCATATGATCTTCATTTGGGGTGCTTCGTACACTGTTGGACAGGTATAACTGAGGAGTGCATATTAAGTTCTACCTAACATCTGCCTATGACTACATGTTAGGTGTTTTCGAGCCCAAAAAATGTCGTTTAGGGGCTCAAAACGACCCCAGAAGTTTGGTACCCAAAAAAATGTAAACAAATGCCAAAATGGAATTTGGCCTTTGAGCTAGTGGAATAGTTGGGTGGCCATTGGTATCCACCTAGATCATTCCTCCCCCCTTAGGAAGAAATGGGCTCCATTGCATTAAGTTCCTGCATCAGATGAGGAAATGTTTGTTGAATCTGACTCTTGGTGAGCCACTTTCCCTGATGAAGAAACTGCCATGCTTTGACGACTCGATGGAGTTTGATAGCCTGTTGGCAAGTTTCCTTTGTCTTGGCATCCATGATTCGATCAACTATCGCATGTTTGATGTAGGAAGGATTGAGTTCTGTAGGGAACAACTATTTGGTTGCATCCGAAGTATTCAGGAGAGGTGGAAAATATAGTTGGAGCAGTTCCATATTAAATACCAGGTGCAAGCCAAGGAAAGGAGGAATAATTAATTCAAAATCATTCTCACCCACACCCTTGGTGATTGCGTAAGGCTCGTATCAGAGTGGGAACAACTTCTGATGGGCTCCTGTGAGGAACTCTTTCTGCAAATCAAACCAGACCTTATCTCCCACCTGAAATTTGTGTGGTACCCGATGTTGATTGTGGTGCTGCTTGTACTTGGAATTGGATTTTTTCATAATATCATGAACTTTTTGTTGGGTGTGTTGGATGCACTCAATAAATTTGGCTACCCGATCAACCTCGATCTGAGCATGGGAGGACTCTTCCTGTGAAACTGCAATGGGAAGAGCTACGTCAATGGGGGGAAATGGTTAGAATCCCAAGCACACCTGAAAAGGTATGTGGCCAATAGACCCATGGAGGGATCTGTTGTAGCTATGTTGAACATAATGAAGGCTTTCATCCCATGTGCATGGATGTTTGGAATTATACATCCTCATGATATGAAAAATCATCTTGTTGACTACCTCTATTTGTCCATGAGTTTGTCAGTCGATTTGGTCATCATGGTGTCCATCATAAACCATAGGATGGAACAAGAAATGCTCAGGAAACTACTATATCAATCAAAGATAATAGTTTTTGGGATCCCAAAATGAACCCAAACATGTGTAAAGAAGAGCTTGGCAGTGGCCTCGACTGTGATGCTCTTCTTGCAGGGTGCCAAAATTGTCATCTTAGAGAATTGATCAACGACCACAAAGACACAATCATTCCCATGCTTGGTTGAAGGCATAAGAGACATGTAGTCCATGGAGATCGACTCCCAAGGCCTATCCAGAGTAGGAAGAGGGGTGTATAGTCCCTGTTTCTTGATGGACAACTTGACAATGGTACATGCAGTGCATGATCTAATGTACTTGCAAACATCTTGTCGAAGCTTCGACCAATAAAAATGCTTTTTCACTACTGCCATTGTATTTTCTACACTAAAATGTCCTACTACCCGGCTGTAATGATCTTCCCAGATCAACTTGGAATGCTCGCTTGAAGGAGCACAAAGATGACTCATATGGCATAACAATCCATCCCATAGATGAAAGTTGGGAACTCTTTTTTCTACCCTCAATGTTTAATAGGAAGTAGTAAAGTTAGAGTCATTATTGTATAATTGTGGCCATCTAGATGTCTCATGTCCACAAGAGTTAAGAACCATGGTCAGCGCTGCCAGCGGGGGATGACTGAGGAAATCTACGACATGGTTGGTGCTACCCATTTTGTACTTGATATTCAAGGGGAATTGGTACATGGACAACTTCTGGTGGGAGTAATTACATTCACATTTCACATTTTGCATTAAAAATTAAATCATAAAACTAGTACTAGCATATGGATCATAATCTAGAGGCTTCACCATTCCAAATGGTGAAAGATATAATTTGTCCCTTTCCTTGGGTGAACCTGTGTGTTTGATGAAGGGGATTCAACCATGTCAATAGGTGTAAATAAATTAAACATTGTTGAATGCCTGATTATAGATATTAATGAAATAAAAATGAAGTACAATTGTAAATCACAAACTAGCATATATAATAGTCGAAGGAAGAATTAATAACATGTATGAATTTTGAGTATTAAAATCCATATATTGGAGATAATGGATTCTATGAAGTTAGGTTTTTGGGTCATGGGTTCCTTGAGGTAGATTCGGTTACTAATATTAAGGTTAACAAAAATTAAGATTATCAAGGTGAATTCATAACATCTATGCATGAACAACGGACAATGATAGAGATTGAAGGTTTTTCTAATATAGATCACGACCTAGTTGAGGACCATTTCCATTTGAAAAGTGAAAAATAATCCATAACTATTGATTCCTTAACAAAGAACCAAATGTCAAACAATTGGTCTAGATTGATGGACAATTGGTTTAGATAGTTGGTTTCCATTGATGTCAATCCTTGAAGAGGGATATTGTATATTGGTGTCAACCCTTGAGTATATCTAGTAGCACAATCTGGTAGCTCCAGAGGTATTGGTAAGGAACCCAAGTTTGTTTGAGTAATAATGTAATGAATATCAATGAATTTGCAGGTAAGACTATTCTAGATGGATAGTACATGTCGTGTCATTTCCGGTTATATGTGGTACATCACGCAGTTCCTCACGGTTGAGGAGATATGGTTGAGTAAATTTGGAGAACCCTCATAAGTTATATAGAAGCCCCTATAAGGTCAAATAATTCAAATGATTCTAGAAGCTCCTAGAAGAAGTTGCCTAGTCAAAATGGTTACAACTAGGAGTTAATCATGGGTTAAGTTCCTGCAATAAGAAAATAATAAAAAATAAATTAGTTACAACTAGAAGTGGTGAGATTACTATTTGTGGATAAAGTGGTTGTAAGTGGAAAAACTAGTTAGAAGTGAGTTAACCCTAAAAGAAGGAAGTTGGTTAGAATATAACCGTAGAGGAAGCTACTTGGAGAGTATAAATAAGAGAGAAAGTGTATCTTATTGTAATCCATTTTTTATCACATTAAATATTCATTATTGTGAAATTTTTATTGGAGGTACTCATTGATACATCTGAAGTTGTGCAAGCCCGAGGAAGAGAAAGTCAAGTGACGTAAAAGTTTCGTGGTTGTAGTGGAGTGAGAAGAAACTGTGAAAACCCCTAGTTAGGGTCATCCCCGCGGGTCACCCAGTAGACGTCTCGCGACGCACCCCCGCAGGTTGAGAAGAGCCTCTCCCACGAAGCCCCATTGAACACCTTTCCCGCGTCATGCGAGGCACTACCAAAAGTGAAGGTTGAATCTTGGTTTAGGTTGTAGAGGCTGAGCAGAGTCTCCTGGAGGTTCAACAATGATCAGGTACAAAAAAACTATCTACAAGTTAAAAACGGTATGCTACGTGATTGGATATTTGTAATAGATTGAGGTATGGACATATGAGGTTGAGTATATTCCCTTGGGAAATCATTGGATGAATAATCCATGCTACATAGGGAATATCTATATAGGTATAGTGCTGGTATATTGGTTTTTTATTATTGGAACACTTGTTGGGATTTATTTGAGGCATCTGTTTGTATATGAATGAGGAATGGTCTTGTGAGTTTGGGAATCTTCCTAGAATTACTATTGTTGTGTAGTACTTGCTGTAGTGAATGGTTATGAGAAAGATCTGGTGATGTACATTGCTGATGAATTTTGTTTGATTTATTGGCATATCTTGTAGTGCATTGTGATTGACATTGGTTAGTCGTTTTTGATACATGATTGGTTCATGAGTGGTTCATGTTTAAGGGCTTTTGGATAAGATGTATTGTTGAAGTTATTGGTAGAATTTGAGGTTACATTACAGTGAGGTTTTGATGCATTGTTGATGTAAGGGTTTATGGTATTTGGTTTATGGAGAGTATAGTGTATTTCTAGAGGAATCTTGTTGGTTATCTTGGTGATATTGTGCATATGATTGAGAGTTGTCTTGGTGATTGATCTTGGTGAGTAGATCTGATCTGGATGATGAGATTGATGAGAATGGTTGAGGTGATAGGTTGTGTTGTGCATAGTTGATGCGTTTGTGTTGGTATTGACTGTTGGTACAATTTGATAGATTTCTTTCTATCGACAAGTTGGGTCTTGTACTTGAGGGTTGGAATCCTCACATCTTAGTTGGTGCTGAGATGTGCAAGTTAGGTATTTCATTTGAGAGTTGGTACTCTTTTGGAGTTGGTGCTATTTTTCATTTGGTGATGATAAAGTCTCAGAGTTTGTTGTCTTCATGTAACAACATAATACAAAGAGCTTACACATATATCTAGTGCTCATTGTGTTCATTATGATGATGGCTCATAGTTCTTTATTATTAATGAATGTTGTTGGTATATGTTTACATACAAGCAACTAATTGTGAATGTAAGTAATGAATGATAATGTTTGAAGTGGTTTCTAACTAAAGGAAGAAACAATTGTAAAATGAGCCACACAATGATTCACCCCCCCTCTCAGTGTGGTCGGTGTGTCAAACAATTGGTATCAGAGAAGAACTTCACCATAAGCCTCACAACCTTGAAGGAGATCCATGAACACACAAATGGATGGATATGCAGTGTCCTCTATAAACAAAGTTCCCTTCTTTGATGAGACAGATTACTCGGCATGGAGAATAAAAATGAAAGGGTATTTGAGGTCAAAAGGAGCAGGTGTTTGGGATACAAATGTTGTTGGATCAGTTCCCTTAAAGAAACAATCCAAATTTTCATCCCAAAAGGAAGAAAAGAATCATAATGCAGTGGCATTCAAGACCATCCTCAATGGACTCTCAGGTTTTGTCAAAGAAAGAATAGGACAATGTACCTCCGCCAAGGACCTATGGATAAAGCTAGAGAAGGAGTATAAAGACTCAGTCATCAATGAAGGTAAAGACTCTCCAAAATATTCTAATTGTAATAATTCTAAATGCAATGATGGTGAATATTCTCCTATAAATAAAGACGAAGATCTAGCTGAAATAGAAGAAGTTTGTGTAGAATCAACTAACGATTATCTTATAGATGAAGAGGAATATTTGTTGAAGCTTAAAGATAAAGTTAGATATTGGTGAAAAGAAACAGAAGATGATCCATATTTTTTTTAGTATCTTGAAAGAATCACTAAGGAAGCCCTAAAAAAATACCAAAGGAATACCATGGCACTAAAAAAATGCTCAAGAAACAAGAAGAAAGTGAAACAACTAAAAAGGTCATATATGAACAAATGACTCAATTAGAAGAAAATGAAGAAGAGATAAAGAGACTAAAGAATAATATAATTAGTCAAGAAGAATAAAAGAAGAAGGTAGATGGTGAGCTTAGAAAAAGCCTTGAAGATATTAAAGAAACAAGAGAAATCAATGTCAATCTGAGGACCCAACTTGAAGAAGCCAAAAGGTTAGAGGAACTATTGAAGAATCAGGTAAATGAAAAAGAAGAATCATGCCATAAGTTGGAAGCCAAAGTAGTTTATCTCAGAAGGAAATCCGAGAATTCAAACGCTCATGTCAAGTTCATGAACAAATTGTTGGAATATTGATTGTTGTCATTGATGTCAACCCTAGTCATTGGTTTTGGACCGCAAGATTGGTGAAGGTATTTGGACATGAAGGACAATGCACATGCAGATAAAAAACCCATGGATGGACATTATACAGCATGTTGTTTCCAGTGGTATGTGTCACGTCACGTGGATCCTCATGGTTGAGGAGAAATGAAATTTTGAAGATGAAAAAGTGAATTGAAGAAGGAAGTACATGTAGGCCCTGAAGATAATTACAAAATAAGAAAGTGTCAGGTCGGCCCTAATGTTAAAAGGAAGTGACATAAATGTTATAAATAAATATAATTGTACATTCATTTGAAATACAAGTCGAATTTAAGAGAAAATCAGAAGTAAAGAAGGCTGGATTTCAAGGGAGGATGAAGTCTTTTGGTGATGTGTTCTAAGGTATGTTATTTTTCAGGTCATTTTGCCATTTTCACTATAACTTTTTTTCTAGAACGATTCAGATGGTGAAATTGCTATGGTAGTGAGAATACATATCAAGGTACCTATGGTAAAAGTTTCAGCTCTTGATTCTCTATAATTATGGAGATACACTCTATGGAAGATAGGGTTTTTGACCAGTCTTGAAGCTAGTCAATAAACAGGTGTTCCGAGTAAAAAAGTCATAACGTCTTCATAGAGAATCCAAATGAAGTGGGACCACTTCCATTAGAAAGAGTACGCACTATAGTTTCTTGTGTGTGAGTTTCAGAATCTGATGTTAAATATTGAGCATGGGGAATTCTGTACAAGTTCGCTCTCCTGAATAAACCAGAATTGAACAAGGTCTACCATTCTCTCTATAACTTATTTTTGGGGAGGATTCAAGGAGTGAAACATGGAGAATTTTCAAAGAATACATTGAGTAATATTATCTATAGGATTATATTATTCCAAGAATTGAATAATTGCAGAAATTGAAGAAGTCTCAGGAAGCATTATCAGGTTTTATGTGATGGTTGGTTGATGGTCATGATTTAATGTAAAGTTTTATTATCTCTCATATATTCTTGGGTGGAAGGAAGGGGAAATGATGG
>SNQJ01S0031999.1:34778-49327 GCA_010110895.2 Picea sitchensis
AGGTCTTTTCTTTTGTAGAAGAAGATTCTTCAGATCCCTTCTTTTTCTCAACTTTGGATCTACACTGCTTCTTGTAGTGCCCTTCTTTCCCACATCTCCAACATACCCTTACAAATTTTTTGGGAGATTTAGATCTACCCTTAGACTTAGATCTCCCACTTGAGGAATTAAATCTGTTTCTTTCCTGGGAACGTCCTCTTGCAAATAATGCATCTGTGCTATGTCCTTCCATATTCTTCTGTCTCATCTCCTCTGACAACAAAGATGAGACCACTTCCTCAAACTTCAAGGAAGTTGTATTACTACCTATGGCCACAACCAGACTATCCCACAAATCTAGTAAATAACACAAAAAATCGATACGTTTATCTTCATCTGAAATTTTAATCTCAACAGATACTAATTGACGTACCACAGTATTGAAGGTGTTCAAATGCTCTGCCACCGAGTCTCCATCTCTCATCCTGAGTTTATATAGCTTCTTTCTTAGGAATAGTTTATTTACCAGGGACTTAGACTGATAAAACTTCCCCAACTTTTCCCATAAATCCTTGGTTGTAGCTTCCTCTGACATATTCAGTAATACTGAATCGGAGAGACACAATCGGATTGTTCTCTTTTCTTTCCAATCCAACTTTTTCCAGTCATCTACAGAAGTTCCTGTAGGTGCAGTACCTGGATCTACCACGATCCATTGATCTCTATCCACCAATAGATATTCCATATTGAGCTTCCACAACTCAAAATTTTTTCCATTAAACTTCTCGATCTCCATCTTCGAATTGCTTGCCATTTATTTTCACCTGAAAAGCAATACCGCAAATCTCCCACTGTAACAAGGCTTATCACAGTCCTGAGCCAAACCCTTGACCACAAAGGCGTCCCCTTGAAGCCAATAAAGATCTGATACCAAATGTAAATTCTAACCTTGTACAATATCTACTGCAAATAGATATTCAGAAAAGAACAGAAAATATACAATGGCAAATACAAACATTACACAGAGATTTTTCCCCTGGAAACCCAAACCGGGAAAACCAGCATATTCTATATTCATTCATTGTGTTACAATGTTTACAATAAAAAATACATATAGGAGCCAACGGAATCCAAAACCCTAACCCAATGACTTGGATTAGTCCAAAACCCTAATTCCTTAACTGGAAGTAGAAAAACCATCGGCAAAAACCATGTGTCGAAAAACCACCTAAATACATGACACGTTTCCCGAGGTAGAAAAAAAACTTTCGGGGGCGCTGACCCTGAACCCCCACACGGGGATCTCCGCCCCCTCTAACCCACCTACGCGCCCAGCGCAGAAGCTCAGACACTACTACTCATGCAAAGAATATAACACATACCCAACAAAGATATGTAACTCAACCATGAGACTCCTCATAGTCTCAACTAGGTCCGCAGGGGTCTCTACCACCCTCCTCTTGTTAGACTCTTCATCTTTGTTGTGGGATCCATCCCCCACTTCATGGCACATCACCATTCTATATGATTGCGGTTTCCCGCGGTTGATCAACCGCTTGAGTGAAGACAAAAACTTGTTGTTAGCTAACATTATATTAGTTCATAACCAACACATAATTCACATCTCTCAACTACATACACACACAACAGTAAGATGCCATTCTTTTCTATACTAAGGGCTTAACCATACTTTTTAGGAAGGGAGTAAGGTAGGATATCACCCTTTAAACCCCTTAATGTGTTCTTTACGCAACTCATCCATGAGCCCAAACATGCCAAGTGTTGTAACCATGCTCTGATACCAATTTGTAACACACCCACCCTTATGAAGGAGCTACTATAGTGTAAGGCCTCTAAATTTTCATATTTTATTCTCCCACGCGAACAAGCACCAGGCACAAGCCCCCTCCACGTGACTACTACCCGTGACCACAAGCCCAACAAAAGGCACATCGTGAGTCACCTCGACTCTCCCAATCTTCGATCTCCCAACAGGGCCTAACACTTGCTAAATCCTCCTTCCTATGTCCACCGACTGTGACCTGGGGTTCAACCCTAAGCGCTTATCGGGACTTCACGTTTCACAAAGTTGGAGGGTCACTCACCTCCCTTCTCTCAACATATGAAATGTCAATATCTCCTTGCCACGGATCAATGGTCTCGATTCTTCCATGATTTGACGGTCCAGATCGCGTTGGGATTTCACGTATCGGAACTCCCGATATGATTCTCTTCCTTTTTCCTGATATCCCAAAATACCGATGTTTCGGAGCACCAGATCGACGACTCGCGATCCTCTGGATCTGACGACCACTATCAAATTGTGAACTCGGGCCTCTCGAGTTCTCACGATTCTCTCCTTTGACCTTTCTCTTCTGTGATTCAGCAAAATGATGAACCCTCGACACATGTCCCCTTCTGATGAACGGTTTCGATTAACTTCGAAACTTCCAGGCTTCGCAAGATTCCACTCTCCTGTGTACTTTCAAAAAGTTAGACCTTGTGCACTTTCCTCTGGATCGCATGACTATGGTCCTCCGCGCATAGATCCAACGAAAGAGATTTTTCCTCTCCCTGTGCATGAACTCCAAACTCGCGGACCTGAGGGATAAAGGGGTTAACTCTCGTGCTCTTTTCCATAGCCAATAGCCATGACAGTCCTTGGCTCCTTTTGGACGGATCTCATTCATTCGTCCTTCGCACAAGGAAAACCTTTCCCTTTTGGTATTTTCCTAACACTATTTTCCTGAGTTCTCACCCCGAACGGGTTAGGGACTTGGGTATGGAATTTCACACAGAACGAGGTTCAGGAGAGAGTATTCTCTTCAGACGGGTGGTTTAAGGTCTACATGACATTTCCTAACTTGACCATTTTACAACTTATGCCCGGGAAGCCCTCCGGAGTGAAGTTGGGCATACAGTTTATCAGTGGGAAGTATGAGTTCCCAAAGAGATGGAAGCATATGCATAACATAGCAAATTCACACAGATATGTTCATACATGCATATATATATATATATATATAGATAGATATATAGATGTGTAAAAACCAAGAAATCATTCATCATTCCAACTCAAAAATAAAGGCCGATAAAACACTTATATGAATCAGACAATGTGAAGCAACTATTGGAAGGGGTGCCTGTTTCCACCCAACCATAGGTGTAGTCACTCCAAATGGATTTACCACTAGCCACCCCCAAGCTAGATGACAATGCTCTAAAACACAACCTTTTCTTCTTTCTCAGCCACAATAGGGACAAAGGTTACTCTCCTCTTCCCGCAGGATCCCGGCAATGGTTTACATGACACCAAGGAAGGAGGACTAGCCTCATTTATCAACTTGTATCATAACCTTCTCTGCCATTTCCTTTGTTCAGAATGCTTAATTTTTCAATTATTCCTTGAATCCTCGAGATTCACCTCCCATCCCTACACTCTTCGCAGGTGCGTTCTCTTTTCTCCTCCACCACACCTTCCCTTCTTGCCTCTTTCAGCGGGGTTACATGTGGCCTGAATTCCTAGTCAGCGGTCAAGTATAGAAGCCTTACAGATGAGTGCTTACACACCCCATCCCTCATTAACTCTTGAGGAGGCCTTCCCACCCACCAGCCCAATTGTAATTCATTTCTGGGTCAGAGGACAATTTTGTTCCTAAGCAATTAAATCCAGTAAGCACTGGTTTGGTGAACGTTAACACAACCATTCCTGGTTCCCTTCATCCTCTCTTTGTATAACATTTGTGGTCTTTCTAAGTACACCCCCCTTCCATTAGTCATGCAACACTTGTCCATTTTCTTAGTAAATAATTAGGTTCACATTCGTTTACCTTTCAAACAAAGGTCCATCGAATTAATATTCACACATATAAAGTTTTCTATAGTCTTTTGGCCATTTATAGTTATATTTACAAATTGGGGGAAATAGAGTGTCACATTACATTTTCTTATGATGTTGTGAATACTTGAAGCATTCTTGGTGTGATGGTTGTGGTATTTGGACATGGTATATGTTCGATGGTTGGTTGAGTGAGCAGTTCTCTTATGTATGGTACAACACTCATATGGTTCCCATAGTTTACATCCTTGAGAAACTTGTACTTGATCGAGGGATATCTATGTTATATGATGATGTATGCATGAGTGGAATTCATAGGTTGATAGAGATGCGTCATTGAAGACATGGTTCATATATGCACTGGTTGATGGTGCTTGGTTGATACATTGTGGTGTATGGTTGTTGATGTTATTAGTATTGGTACATTGATAAACACACTTGATTATGATCTTGATATATGCTTGGTACACATTTGGCACATATTCTTGGAAAATATGTGGAGGAACTTCATTGATGACATCTTATGGTATATGGTATCGTGTTGATGTACATGGTTGATGTGCATGGTTGGCACATGGTTGTTTTGACAGTGATCAATCGACAATGATAGAGACAATTACACTAGTAGTTATATATTGATGGATCATTGTATGATGCATGGACAGGTCCAAGGATTGTCAAAGGAATAACATATCATGGTATTCTTGATGCAATATTGTTGAGAAGTTGATCAATGTTTTGGTAGAGCATCAACATCCATAGCAAAAGAAGATTACAATAGTAGCATATTGTTCATAATGATTACACAATATCTTGCAGAGAAGAAAGGGGGAGACATACCCACAAGGGGAGTTATTCTTTTTCCCATGATTGGTTACAAAAAGTACAGTATTAGGAGTACACATATTTATAGGGGGAGCATACCCAAGGACAGTGCTGACAGGGGGAGTAGCCTTAAGGAGAGTTCAGTGAGGGGCAACAGTTCCAAGGAGAGATACCCTTTTCCATTGATGTCAAAGGGGGAGAGATAGAAACATTGATGAGGAGTTGAGCATGAGTGTTGTCATGGATAAATGTTTCCATCAATGCCAAAGGGGTATATTGTCAGAAAATTGGTTTAGATTGATAGATAGTTGGATTGGATAGCTGGTTGTCATTGATGTCAACCCTTGGAGAGGGATATTGTTGATTGATTTCAACTCGTAGAGATTGATGAAAACCCTTGAGTATGTTCGGTAGCACATTTTGATAGCTCCATAGGTATGGGTAAGGAACCCAAGTTTGATTGAGGAATAATGTAATGAAGATCATTCAATTTGCAGGTAATATTATTCTAGATGGATAGTGCATGTTGTGTGGTGATATGTGGTATGTCACGTAGTTCCTCATGGTTGAGGATATATGGTTGAGTAAAGTTGGATAACCCTCATGAGTTATCTAGAAGCCCCTAGAAGGTCAAAGAAGTTTAATTATTCTAGAAGCTCCTAGAAGAAGTTGACTAGTCAAAATGGTTTCAACTAGGAGTTAATAATGGTTTAAGTTGTTGCAATAAGAAAATAGTTAAAAATAAATTTGTTTCAACTAGAAGTGGTGATATTTCTATTTGTGGATAAAGTGGTTGTAAGTGGAAAAAGTAGTTAGAAGTGGGTTATCCCAAAAAGAAGGAAGTTTGTTAGAAGATAACTCCTAGAGGAAGCTACTTGGAGAGTATAAATAACAGAGAAAGGGTTTGTTATTGTAATCTATTTTTGAGCACATTAAATATCCATTATTGTGAAAGGTTTATTGTAGGTACTCATTGATACATATGAAATTATGCAATTCTGAGGAATTGAAAGTAAAGTGACTGAAATTTTTTGTGGCCACAATGGAGTGCGAAGAAACTATGAAAAACCCTAGTTAAGGTAATCCCCGCAGGTCACCCAATAGAATCCCTGCACGTAACCTAGTAAACATCCTGCAAGGCACCCCCATAGGTTGAGTAGAGCCTGTCCCACAAGTTCCAGCTGGATACCTTTCTTGCGTCACGCGAGGCACTACCAGAAGTGAAGGTTGAAGCTTGGTTTAGGTTGCAGAGGATGAGCAAAGTCTCTTGGAGGTTCAACAATGATCAGGTACAACAGATCTATCTACAAGTTAAAAAAATAATGCTACATGATTGGATATTTGTGATAGATTGAAGTATGGACATATGAGGTTGAGTAGATTCCCTCGGGGCATCATTAGATGAATGATATATGCTGCATAGGGAAGATATACAGAGGCACAATGCTGCTATACTAGTTGTTTATTATTGGCACACTTGCTGGGATTTATTTGAGGCATTTGTTTGGATATGAATGAGGAATGGTCTTGTGAGTTTGGGAATATTCTTAGAAGTACTATTTCTATATAGTACTTGTTGTAGTGAATGGTTATGAGGCCGATCTGGTGAAGTACATTGTTGATGCATTTTGTTTGATTTATTATCATATCTTGTAGTGCATTGTGAGAGGCATTGGTTAGTGGTTTTTTATACATGATTGGTTCATGAGTTGTACATGTTTGAGGGTTTTGGGATAAGATGTATTGCTGAAGTTATTGGTATAGTTTGAGGTTTCATTACAATGAGGGTTTGATTCATTTTTTATGTAATGGTTTATGGTATTTGGTTTATGGAGAGTATGGTGTATTGATATAGGTATCTTGTTGGTTATCTTGGTGATATTGTGAATATGGTTGAGAGTTGTCTTGGTGATTGATCTTGGTGAGTAGATCTAATCTGGATGATGAGATTGATGAGACAGGTTGAGGTGACATGTTTTTTTGTGCATAGTTGATGCACTTGTGTTGGTATTGACTCTTAGTATAGTTTGACAGATTTCTTTATGTCTACAAGATGGGTCGGGTACTTGAGGGTTGGAATCCTCACATCTTATTTGGTGTTGAGATCTCAAGTTGGGTCTTTCATTTGAGAGTTGGCACTCTCTTGGAGTTGGTGCTCTTTTTTAGTTGGTGCTGATAAACCCCAGGAGATTGTAGTCTTCATGTAACAACATAATAAAAAAAACTTACACATATATCTGGTGCTCATTGTGTTCATTATGATGATGGTTAATAGTTCTTTATTATTGATGAATGTTGTTGATATATGTTTACATGAAAGAAGATAATTGTGAATGTAAGTAATGAATGATAATCATCATCATAATGATAAAATCTTGAAAATGATTGATAATAATATAGAGATGTTACAAATTTCATAGTCTAAATTAATGACAAAGAATGTAATTTTGTCTGTTGAATGCGAAATGGGGTAAATAGATGAAGCATTCAATTATTTTGTGAGATTGATTTGTTTACATGGACATGTTATCACAACATTGAGAAGTGGCCTAAAAAAGAGTATAGATCCCATTTGGAAATGGGATGTCCAAAGACATAAACGGTCAGAAATATGGATTATAAGAAAGGAAACATGGAAACACATGGTCATAGAGGATCATATGTAGGAGTTGAATTGTTGTAACAATGTTGACAATTATGAAGAAATTGAAACAAGGGACCAAGAATATGCTAATGCAACAAAAGATTGCATTAGAGGATGTGAGGGGAGTTTATTATTTTCCATAACATGTTCTTTTTCATGCTTGTAGGTACATAAGAGATGTTTGATATTGCACATAATAAGAAAATATTTTCATAATATATATGGACTAGGAAAAGTCAAAGGTGAATGGAGCATCCTTTCTCCAAAATATGAATATTAAAAGAAGATGGAGCCTATCGAGTGTTTAATTTCCAATCTAGAAGAACTATGGAGGTTGAATGAAGGTGTTTTCAGAATTACATAGAACCAAATCCTGAATATTTCCAAGAATGAAGATGGTTTGTACCATAATGAAGAACCAATCATCCTTGAGGTTTGATAATTCACATATGGATAGAAGAAATCAATTATGTGAAAATTTGATTTCGTAGAAGAAATAAATTATGTGACATATGGATATAAGCAATAGTATAAAGTTTGATTTTGTTAAGAGAACAATGTTCTCCAATGAATATGTTTTCAACAATGTCACGTTTCATGGAGATGTCAATGGGTATCATTTTTGAGATGTTTTCCAAGTTACATTTGGAATGCATAGTGCATGTGAGGATGGGGCATCACTACTATTTAGGATTAATGGGTGTAACAAGGCATTGAGTGTCGACTTCCATTTTTTCAAGTTTAGGAAGAAAGAGTGACCGATGATGGATATCTTCCCAAGGTATTTCTAACTCAATTATGGATTCTAATATAGCCTCATCAAAACAAATCACAAAATCTAAGAATTCATGAGAACTAGGAGGGGTGATGCCCAAATGGGAAAAGTGAACTAAATGTATTCCACAATGGGGTGGATATTTTGATTAGGATATGTGGAGGCCATTTGAGTATTTTGATAAGAAATTTCAAGAATAGTCAAAGGCATACTCAATCCTAAATATCCAACCTCATGGGGATGGGGAACCACCAAAGGGTCCCAAATAACTACAAAATAGTAATAATGAATTGAGTGCAAAGTCACAGGGTCAACAACCAAAAGTGATGCAGATAAAAGGTTGAGTGAATTAGTAGTTCCATATTATATCATACAATGTTACGAGGACAATCACTCTATGGCATGGGGTAAACCACAATAGACGGAATGACTACATAAATAAACTCTAATTTCAAGTATGTTATATAAACAAAGATGCTAACAAGACAAGATAAAGAGCCTACCTCGTCCGTATGTTAGATGAAGACCACCATTGAGCAATCGACTCAAATCTATACACCTGCAACTTGTCCTAAACAACCAAGATACGCAAGCATATGGTGATAATATATAAAGTTAGCACATATAATAGCATAATCCATCAATATTCATAACAAATATGCCCATGGAATAACAATTCAAATATTTTCAAGACATTAATTGGATGAGAAAAGAGTATTTCTATTAAAATATAATCAACACAAGTGTATGGATGACAAACTTCCATGTTGGCACATCTCGGAATAGAGAAACTAAGTCCCTTCTAGCTCGGACACCACCACTTCAATCCTCCACCAAAGGCAAGCTCGTATAAGAGATACAATGAGGTTCTCCATCAAAGAGGGAAGCTTGGGGGTTAAACAATGTGTTCAGACTTAAAAGGACAAAGGGATGTAGACTCAATTTGAAGTGAATAATTTCTCTAGAGTAACTTTGCTCTCGAATTTGAATTCTTCTCCTTTTCCACAGCTTGGATATGGCCCATTTATAGCCTTCAAATGGAATTGAAGGGCTGATTTAGAATGTTTCCATTATATGGAAGGTCAAGGATCATGGATCTTGTTACATGACATGGAAACCTGACACAATTTTTAATTTTTGGGCACAAATCTCGATGTACGTGGGCTGTAATTGTGCAACCTGTGTATACACATGATGTATTACTGATTAGGTGCATATATGTGGAAAAATATGTTTTTTAGCTATGGGAAGCGCAAAAGGGGACTTCAATTCTGCATAGGGAAATGGAAAAGGCCTTATGAGCAAGTTGCATGGGGTGAGGAAAATCTTGCTATAACATATTCCCCCTAATGTGTGAGATTAGAGGAGTATCTGCGATGGTCGAAATACATTATAATTCCTAGAAATGGAGTACTAGAGACCTAGCTAGACATACTAGTTTCTCATGAGAATATTACAATCCATAGGAGGAGGGGAAGACTCTAGACCTGGAACATCCTGTGAAGAACTATAATCGCGAGACAAAGTGGCTACATTAATTTGAGACTTGACCATATTTATGCATATACGATCACCTTCATGCACTGGTGGATTTTGATTCCCACTCACCGCATTTTCAGCATTAGAGGCACTCCAGGACGTGTTGATTATGCGGAAAAGGATTAGTCAGGACAACGGATGGTAGCGATAAGAGCCTCACAACTTCCTTGTGTTTGGGGCACAAGTGGGTAAGGTGATCATCAGTACAAATCTTGCAAGGAAACTTCACCTTCCTCATTTCTTTCTTTCCCTCACCAACATTATTGTTCGATCTATCATTGTTAACGTTGTCCTTGGGTCTATTATTATTATTCCTCCCACCCTTACAATTGTTACCACATCCTTTATTTTTATTCCTTCCTGGTTGTTGGTTACCATTCGGGTTGGTCAACGACTGTACATAATGCACATTCGCCGACTGAGTGGGAATGGAGGACACAAACGAAGCTTGTCCTCCTACAGACTACATTAGAGACAACTCTTTCAGCTGGCTTGTCACCAAGTCTGTAGTTTTAACATTTGCAGAGCCTATAATGCCATCGACATGAGGCACGAGATTTTTTCTAGGGTCATAGTTTGACCTTAGTGCATCAGGAAGAATTTTGTATAACATCCCATACTTAGCATATATGAGATCTGATTGCTAGGATTTAAAAATTGCTTCTTCCTCAGATGTTACCCCAGATGTAGAAACATCCTTCAAATATAAGGCAATAAAGACTTAAGAAACCATTGCAACAGGAACTCTAGAGGAATGTAGGCTTTGATCAACCTCTTTTGTCTATGCCACTCTTGGATGTGATTCAAGATATGGGTAGCTTTGTCCTGGAAGAGGACTGACATAAGTTCTATGTCGACATCGTAACGAACCAACAATTGGAATTGGTTAAGGAAGAATAAAACGATATGATTAAAATTCCCTTGCATTCCCCTCGATAGCTCTATGTACCATTTCGTTGCAGCCCCCATGAGTGTGCGTTGAAACTATCTTATACTAATAGAATCGTCATTAAGGGAATTGGAAGATCACCAAAGATGAAAAGTAGTGACGTGATCACTAGGATCCTCACCATTCTTTCCCTCAAATTTTGGAATATCCAAAGGAAGATTGGTTGGGACGGGGGGCCATGTCGGGTCATAATGCATCGGGTCATTCATTTATCTTGACAAGTCTAGAAAATTGAGCGTGGAAAGAAAGGGAAGTCGAGGTTGCGACATTTGGACCCAAGTTCCCAGGAAATATTGATGTTGGGGAATCACAACCCATCCATGGCTTTGATATGTTCCATGTCCCTGTCTGGGATTGTAAAACCCCCCTCCAAACTGATTCCTAAGGGGTTGGTTGGGCACCATTCCAGTAGGAATGTTATGATGAGGGTTGTAAATATTTCCCCCAGCCAGAGTAGATCCAAGTTGGGGGTTTCCCAAAATATGAAACTGACCTCCCCCGGGTGGAAATCCAGAGGATAGAGGTGGATTCATTATGCCAAACGTGTTGGTTGAAATCGGTGTGGAGAAGGCAGGTGTAAAGGACGAAACATAAGAAGCAGCTTGTCCGCCTGGTTGATTACTCCATCCAGGAGCATTAATACTAGGATTAGACCCAGGATGAAAACGAGGTTGGCTTCCAACCATATGAGTCATTTGGGGAATATGGGAACCACCAAACGAGAGTGGAATATGTGGAGGAGCCATGCCCCAAGTCCAATACTAGGATTTGTATTAGTTGCTGGAATGGGGGATGAAAATTGCGATGTGAGATTCGACAAACTGTAAGAGAAAATGATAGAGGTCGAAAAGATGGACTGATTATTGTACCTAGGTGTACAAAAAATAGACCCAAATGATTTTTCACTATAGGTTGAGTAGCAACCATAGGTTGGACATGAGTGATGACTGGAATATCCGACACTACAACTGTAGTGGTCGAAGGCGTAGAAGGAGTTCCATTAACTATGGTAGGTATGGGAGTCGAATGACTCCCAATATCTTTCTAACCTGACTCAATACTCACACTTGTATGATCACAAGTCTAGTAGTTGGAGGTGTGTGTACCATGTTTGATAAATTTACGCCTTTTAGAAGGAAAACACTCAAGATGCAGTGGTAACTTCAACAAATGGTGAGACCTGTGAGGAAGCGAGTATGGCTCCACGATGACTCAAGAATTGAAATATAAAAACAAATCATAAGGCCAAATAACAATCAAAGAGCACACCAAAATAAATAAAAAGGGCCAATATGACAAAAATAGAATAAAGTGGCTGAAAGGGGCCTCCCTCACTAAAGTAGTTATGCCTCGCCCAAGAGGGGCCTGAGACTCCCTTCAAAATATAGAAGGTATCATAATCAGTTATAAGGGCCCTCGTGGGCTTAACAACACAGTCGGTCAGATCCCCGCCAGAGAGGAAATCCTCCATAAAGACTGTGTGTGGTCCGACCCTTATCTGACTCAGGGTACCTGCAACATAATCCTTGCAAGTAACCTATGTGGCTACATATGTCAAGCAACTAAAGCCACCATGATATAACCATTGTGCAGGAAAACATTTGTAAGTTAGGTCCACCAAATGGGCAGAGTAATAAAGCTCGTAATCTCGAAAGAAACACCTCTAATAGAGGTAAAGGTACTAGAAATATCCTCATATATGAATAGATCCAAGAAATATCCTTGACGCTAAGAAGGTATTAGAGGGATATCTCCGCAACCAACTTTGTGTGACCTCATGCTTAACTCCGGTGTAAGCGAAGCCTCCTGACATCACCAATTATACAATGGATTTCACCACTCTCTTAGTCAGACCCATATGTTGAGTTTAATAGCCTTGGAGAAGTTTACTCACAAAATCCTATTCCAGGGCTCTATATCTTAAGCTAGTTTGTGCACCTTGAAAAAAAATTCTTTTCTAATCAATTTTAAATTAATCAGCGTTACTTTTAGTGTCTTTGTTTACTCAAAAGATGTGGTTGTGAAACTGATGATGTTATGAATCAGAAAGTAAAAGAAATGAATATGAACATAAAGCTAAGTCTTAAACTTCAATTCTCAAAAGATGATAAGCTTTTCAAAATGTAACTTTCAATTCAACTCTGCAATTTCAAATAAGATGCAATCTTTCCATACATGTATCAAGATCAATAATCAAGAACCCAAAAGATCAAATGACATAATGCAAAATGTATATTTTTAGTATTTTCAATATAAAGAAATCAAAATGCAAGGAATGAACAACAAACTGATATATAGACCCTATTGTAAGCAAAAGAAACAAACCAAGTAGGATATCAAGAAGCAAACACCTAGCCCAAGATGCAAGGACAACCAATGAAAAATAAAAATAAAAACGCCCTAAAATTCAACCAAAGAAAGGTTTCCTATCACTCTGCATGCACTTAACAGTTATGAAAGAGACCCAAGAAGACTCAACAACCATCAAAACTTACCCAAAAAATGCCAAACTCAACAATTAAGCAAAAAAGAATGATGTATATGACTATTTAAGAAAAAACCATGTATGTACGCGCCCTATAGAATGACAACTCGTGTATGTATGCGTCTATCTGGGAGAAACTCAGATTCAAAATGAAAATGGGTTTTCAAGCAATAAAATGACAAGGAAAATCAAGCTAACCGAGAGAAATCAAAGGAGAAAAACACTCCAAACCCCAAAAAGAAGATTTTATCCCCAGTATGGTTGCTAGTTCTGTTACGAGGAAAATCACTCTATGGCATGGGGTAAATTACAACAAACGGAATGAATGCAGAAATAAACTCTAATATCAAGTATGATATATAAACAAAGATGATAACAAGACAAGATAAAGAGCCTACCTCGTCCGGATGTTTGATGAAGACCATCGTTGAGGACTCGACTCAATGCTATACATCTGCAACTTGTCCGCAAAAACCAAGATACACAAGCATATAGTGATAATATATAAAGTTAGCACATATAATAGCATAATCCATCAATATTAATAACAAATATTCCCATGGAATAACAATTCAAATATTTTCAAGACATTCATTGGACGAGAAAAGAGTATTTCTATTAAAATATAATCAACATAAGTGTATGAATGAATTTTTTTTGTGTCGGCACGTCTCAAAACCGAGAAGCTAAGTCCCTTCTAGCTGGGCTTCCACCACTTCAATCCTCCACCAAAGGCAAGATCATATAATAGATACAATGAGGCTCTCCATCAAAGAGGGAAGAGTAACTTTGCTCTCAAAGTTGAATTCTTCTCCTTTTCTAGAGCTTGGATATGTCCCATTTATAGCCTTCAAATGGAACTGAAGGGCCGAGTCAAAATGTTTCCAGTATATGGAAGGTCAAGGATCATGGATATAGTGATGTGACATGGAAACCCAACACAATTTTTAAGTTTTGGGCACAAATCCCGATGTACGTGGGTTGTAATGGTGCAACCTGCATATACACATGTTGTATTACTGATAGGACGTGTATATGTGGGAAAATATGATTTTTATCTCTGGGAAGTGCAACAGGACTTCAAGTCTTCATAGGGAAATGGAAAATTCCTTCTGAGCAAGTTGCATGAGGTGAGGCAAATCTTGCTATAACAACAGATAGGGGACAAATCTATCAAACCAGTGGAGGGAGAGTGTTCCCATAAGAGATGAATCTTTGAACATCCCTACACCAATATTTTCAAGTGTGGTGTTCGAATCACTGATGAAAGGGATGTTTATTTTAGTGTTGAATATGGAGTGAGGAATGTAGTGAGCTAATTGGTCAATGGTAACCACTTTATGTTGGTGAGGAAGAGAATCACTTTGAATACTTGAGACACAACTGTTAGGCGGAAATATTGTCTTTTAATTTCGTTGTAGTACTTGCCCAACTATTTAATTTGTCAATCCGAGGTTCGTAGGCTTACGAAGCACATGCACTATATATGCAGGACTGAAGTATAAGTAATCTAAT
>SNQJ01S0031999.1:51945-62331 GCA_010110895.2 Picea sitchensis
AAGAATAACAAAGCTAAGAATCCCCTTCTCCTAATTACAAGACCAAATTATGAATTACATGATTTCTAACTCTCCAGATAATCTTCCCATGAATAACATGATCCTCTCATGAAAAGAGAACACTCTCTTATATACATGAGAGTCTTGAAGAGTGTCATAATTACAGATTCACCATTCTCTCAACCATTCTCAACTACTTTCATATTATTAGAAGATATGATCCCTTCAAATCCTCCACACATCTCTCACATATATTAGATAAGATATGTCATTCAAATCTTCCATGATCTTCTCCTTTGAAGATGAAATTCGAATTTGAGGCTAGGTGGTAATATTTGACTTTGTTAAAATCTTCACATATGCCTGCACACATCATCAAACTCATCCAACCTTGATATATAATGAGAATATGTTATTTTTCTAATATTTAATTCCAAATTCACTTATAATACTAAAATGAATACAATGGAAAATAATAAGGAGAAACCCAAGTATCATTATGGAAATGGTATGATGTAAGATTAATGGGACAATGAAATGTAAGGAATAGTGAAGGAAAAAGAGGATATAAGTGTGACATTTCTGAGGCCCAACAACAATCACACGTCATCATTTTATATGACCAACTACACACCCCAATAGAACATTGTAATAAAGAGTTTCCCAAACCATATAACATATTGTTTGTTCATTTATATGTAGGAAATGAAAATTGTGTACCAAATGAAATAGATAAGCTACAAGGGAATGATGAAATTGAGGAAGTTGAATTGAAATAATCACAGATGAATCTTATTGGTTTCCATGATATTTTGTATGCTAATATAGAAGACTGTGTATCAAAAGAAAAAGAAAATAAAGAAAAAATGATTGATTTTGAATGCATTGTTGTAAAACAAGAGGAAAACCATATTGATGAATGTTTCAACCTGAAATATGAACAATGAAGTTGTGCTATGATGTCCAAAGAGAAGAAAATTGATGTGGAAATTCCTGAATACCATATCGAATAAGTGACAGAGAAGAAGGTATATTTCATAGTGAGGAATGATGTTGATTTAGTGTGCAGAAGTAAAGTCGAGAAAACTAAATACATGAAGAATGAAGGTAATAATTATGATTGAGTTTGTGGGGTTAGTAGAAAAAATAAAGCAATTCTAATTGAGTTTTAGTGGCATGATGATGTGGTAGTAATCTCAGTTTGGCTTGAATGCTTTAGGTAGTAAGATCTATTAGGAATACAATTTTGAAGATAATAAAACTTGATACATTTGAATAAATGATTTTTTACAAATATGATGATCGATATAGAGAGTATAAGAAGAGAAAGTAGAGACGAAAGGAAAATGTTTCCAGAACCCTTTGAGTAGGATGCTCAAATTTCCTAACTGGGAGATTATGATGTAGGGGAATCCCTAGTTCAAAGCTATTATACATTGAATTTTTTAGCCATGATGATGTAGATCATTTTGGTAGTGGTTAATTATCCCATACTTCCAATTAGGGCCTTGTGCATGCATAATTTTTGTTGGTTGTGGAGCCTAATTATCTTCTTGATTCAGAGGTCTTTGTTTTTAGCCATTTTTATACCCCATGAAGACTGTACACCCGTCCACGCGGGGGGGGGATTTACCCCCCTAGGGGTTCAGGGGAGAAGCCCCCGAAGAAAAAATTTCCTTGTAAAATATTGTAATTTCGTAGTCAATCTGGACCGTTCATTATAAGGTCGTAGATCTGACTGTAGAAGTTATTTTAGGGATTTTTTCCCTAGAAGGTAACACTCATTTATGAAAGAATTGTATTGCAGCTATGTATATTTGTGATTATTTTATTATGAGAGAGGAGACTGTGAGATAAAGTAGAGGAAGTTACAACGGTTGTGTTGTAGGTTGTATCCCTTCATTTTGCTGGATAATAAAAAGGAAAGACCTGGAAATTTTTATGGTGGATGTAGCCCACACTGGGTGAACCACATATATCTGTCTCTATTGTCTTATGTATCTTATGTGTTTTATTTCCACATTTGTCTTATTTTATTTCTTTGTGATCTTTTTTTCTAACAACTGGTATCAGAGCGAAATGTAACTCGCAGGAAAAGAGAGTTCCTGGTTTGAGTGGGAGAAATGGTGGAAGATGGAAATTTTAGGGTCGAGAAATTTAACAGAAAAAACTACCAGTTATGGAAGATGTAGATGGAATATTATTTATATCAGAAGGATCTATTCCTACCATTGGGTGGAATAGCAAATAAGCCAACAACCATGAAGGATGAAGAATGGGAGGTTCTTGAAAGAAAGGCACTAGGAACGATATGACTAATCCTGGAAACATCGGTGGATTTAAATATTTCAAAAGAAACGTCATTGAAGGAGTTGATGGACGCATTGGCTAAATTGTATGAAAAACCATCGGCGTCCAATAAGGTATTTCTAATGAATATATTATTTAATATGAAGATGTCAGAAGGTGGGTATGTTGCATATCATTTAAATGAATTTAATACGGTTACTAATAAACTAAGTTCTGTAAAAGTGGACTTTAATGATGGGGTCGGGGATCTTATAATCCTGCACTCATTGCTAGAAATATGGAATGGCTTGGTCATGGTTATAAGTAACTCTATCTCTGGTTCAAACACTCTAAAATTTGATGATGTTGTTGGTGTTATACTTAGCGAGGAAATGTGATGGAAAAACACAGATGAGACATCAGGTAATGCATTAACTATGGAGAACAGGGGAAGACAAAAGGATCGAGGAAAGGGATCAAGAAACCGTGGGAATTCTAGGAAGGGTAGATCCAAATATAGACTGGGAAAGATAGAGTGTTGGAATTGTGGTAAGAAAGGACATATGAAGAAAGACTGCAGAGCTGCAAAGAAACAAAGAGATGGACAACAAGAAAAAAATAAAGAAGAAAATGTAAGAGGTGATGTGTTACAGGATGCTTTGACTCTTTCTATAGATAATATTTTTGAGTCTTGGGTAATATATTTAGAGGCTTCATTTCATGCCACACCCCATAGGAAACATTTTCTAGATTATGTTCGAGGTGATTTTGGAGAGGTTCATTTGGGTGATGATGCATCGTCCAAAATTGTTGGAATGGGTAGGGTACAAATAAAGAAAAATAATGGAAACCAATGGTTTTTGAAAGAGGTAAGACATGTTCCAGATCTAAGGAAAAATCTAATTTCAACTGGGTAGTTGGCAAGTGAAGGTTGTATATCTATATTTACAGATAAGGTGTGGAAGGTCACCAAAGGATCACTGGTGATAGAAAAAATAGAGAAGGTAGCTACATTGTATATATGTACTGGTAATATTGACTCTTCTATCTTTTTAGATTCTAAAGGAGTGGATACAACACTGTGGCATCATAGGCTTGGACACATGAGTGAAAAGTGGATGCAGATACTTCACAAAACAAATTTGTTGCCAGAAATTAAACAAATTGATTTGAATTTCTATGAGCATTGTGTTTATGGAAAACATAAGAGAATTATATTTCTCAGAGTCAGAAAAGAAAAGAAGAGTGAAAGGTTAGAGCTTGTGCATACAAATGTATGGGGACCAGCTCAGGTATCATCTCTTGGTGGATATCGTTATTATGCTACTTTTATTGATGATACAACTAGAAAAACTTGGGTTTATTTCATTCAAAAACAAATATGATGTTTTTTATACTTTTAAAAAATGGAAATCTTTGGTTGAGAATGAGATAGGAAAAAGGTTGAAGTGTCTCAGATCAAACAATGGAGGTGAAAATTGCAACAAGGCATTTGATGATTATTGTTCATACCATGGGATTCATAGAGAGAAGATAGTTCCAAGAACACCGTAAGAAAATGGCATATCAGAAAGGATGAACGGGACCATCATGGAGCATGCAAGGAGTATGAGATTGCATGAAGGATTTCCCTTATAGTTTTGGGAAGATGTTGTAGATATTGTTGTTTACTTGATAAACAAAAGACCTTGAAGTTCTTTGGATGGTGGCATTCTAGAGGAGGCATGGACAAGTAAAAATGTAAACTAATCATTTATGAAGACTTTTGGTTGTGAAGCATTTGTCCATATTGATAAAGAAAATACAACAAATTTTGAAGAAAAATCCAAGAAGTGTACCTTTATTGGATATGGTGTTAATGATTTTGGTTATCGCTTATGGGATTATGAAAATCACAAAATCATTAGGATTAGAGATGTAATATTCAATGAGAAGGTCATGTATAAATATCAGTTTCATGGAAGGAAATATGAAGAAGAAAAACCAGAATACACAATGCTTAGTGAGATCACTGAAAAAGAAATTCCAAAGGTACCATAAAATCAAAATTTACAGCAATAGGAGCAATAGGTACCTCAAACTGCTACAAGTATTGTTAGAATATATATGAGTTTAAGTAGACCCCGTGAACGATACTCTCCTTTATTGTAGTATTTATTGTTGACTGATTCTCGTGAACCAAAAAGTTATGAAGAAGCAATGTAGGTAGACACTAAAAGGAAGTGTGAGCAAGGTATCAAAGAGGAAATGGATTCCTTCGTAAATAACCAAACTTGGGACTTGGTTCAATTTCCTGCAGGAAAAAGAGCATTACAGAATAAATGGGTTTACAAGTTGAAGGAAGAAGATGGAGGCAAACAGTGGTACAAGGATGGACTTGTTGTAAAGGGGTTTGCACAAAAGAAAGGTATAGATTTTGATGAAATATTTTTCTCATGTTGTTAAAATGACTTCAATTAGGACTATTTTAAGTCTTGTGGCAGTAGAAAATTTTCAAATTGAACAGTTAGATGTAAAAACAACTTTTCTCCATGGGGATTTGGATGAATATATTTATATGCAGCAACCACAGGGGTATGAGGTCAAAGGGAAGGAAAATTTGGTATGCAGGTTGAAAAAGAGCTTGTATGGACTAAAGCAGGCTCCAAGACAGTGGTATTTTAAGTTTGACAGGTTTATTATAGAACAAGGTTATAGTAGATGTCATTTTGATAACTGTGTTTATTTTAAAAGGCTAGAAAATGGAAGCTATATTATCTTTCTATTGTATGTAGATGGCATGCTTTTTGCAGGGTCTAATATGCAGGATATAAACGTTCTCAAGAATAAATTAGCTAATTCATTTTCGATGAAGGATTTGGGTGCTGCAAAGAAATCCTTGGTATGAGAATAACAAGAGACAAGAAAAATCGCAAATTGACACTGTCTCAGGGTGAGTACATAGAGAAGGTGTTGGAGAAGTTTAGAATGAATAATGTGCAACCAATTAGTACATCTTTGGCCAACAATTTCAAATTAACTAATGAAATGTGTCCCAATACACGTGAGGAGATATAATACATGTCCAGGGTCCCTTATTCATCAACAGTTGACAACTTGATGTATGTGATGGTTTTCACAAGACCAGATATTGCACATGCAGTGAGAGTTGTGAGAAGGTATATGAACAATCCAGGTAAAGAACATTGGGAGGTAGTAAAGTGGATTCTCTGGTATTTGATAGGTACTTCTACTCATGCATTATGTTTTGGAGGTTCAGACACTGTTCTACATGGATATGTTGATTCAGATATGGCATGTGATAAAGATAGCAGGAGGAGCACCACAGGGTATGTTTTTATTGTAGGTGGAACAACAATAAGTTGGATTTCAAAACTTAAAAAGGTTGTTGTACTTTCAACAACAAAAGAATATTATGTTACTTCTATAGAGGCTAGTAAACAAATGATTTGGTTATAGAGGTTTATGGAGGAATTGGGAAAGAAGCAGGAGAATATCAGGTTGTACTTTGATAGTGAGAGTGCCATTCATCTTGCAAATAAATCATATTTCCATTCAAATACTAAGAATATATAGCTCAGGTACCATTTCATATGATCCGTCTTAGAAGATAGACATTTGAAGTTGGAAAAGATACATACTAGCTAGAATCCTGCAGACATATTAAAAAAGGGAGTAACCAGGGAAAAAATGAGTTCCTCCTTAGTTTCAGTTGGCCTTCAAGCATGAAGGTGAAGATGATAAATTTGTCAGGTCCAAGGTGGATCATAGTCCAGTAGGTACAACAACAATGGAGTTATTGTGATCAGTCTCCAAGTGGGATATTGTTGGTTGTGGAGCCTGATTATCTTCCTGATTCGAGGTCTTTGTTTTCAGCCATGTTTATACCTCATGAATACTATACACCCCTCCATGAAGGGGGGGCTTGGCCCCCCTGCAAGGTCCAAGGGGATCATCCCCCTAGTTGGGGGGTTCGGGGGAGAAGCCCCCAAAGGAAAATTATCTTGTAAAATATTGTAATTTCATAGTCAATCTGGATCGTTCATTATAAGGTCACAAATCTAATGGTAGAAGTTATTGTAGGGATTTTTTCCCTAGAAGGAAACCCTCTTTTATGAGGGAATTGTATTGTGGCTTTGTATGTGCATGATTATTGTATTTTGATAGAGGATACTGTGAAAGAAAGTAGAGGAAGTTACAAGGAAGTTATCCCTTCATTTTGCTGGATAATAAAAAGGAAGGACCTGGAAATTTCTCTGGTGGACGTAGCCCACACTGGGTGAACCACGTATATGTGTGTCTCTATTGTATTGTGTATCTTCTTTGTTTTATTTCCACATTTGTCTTATTTTATTGCTTCGTGATCCTGTTTTTCTAACAATTTTCCCTTTGTGTTCATTTTTGTGGACATTGTAAAATTAACAAAATAAAAAGACAATGTTATTTTGGAAAGATTGATCCTCTTAGGAGTATAAATTGGAGAATTATATATATGATTGTATTTAATGTTGGAATGTTTAGGATAGCGTATTTTGTTTTCAACCAACATCCAAATTAAAATCCCTGTGTACATTTCTTTGAGGTAGTGAATGTATTTTTTTCACTGTGAGTTAAAAGGAAACTTTTGGGTATTTGGTAGAACAAATATTTTTAGGGTTCAAGTGGGAAACATGGAAATGTGGAGCAATGGATAGCATAGAAATAAGAAATCGTCAATTTCAATCACGAAATTTGAACAAAAATTGAAGCTTGGGTGTGCATTTTTGTGTAGACAAGGAAAATAGGGCTAAAACATGGAACATTTTGGCAAATGATTATAAACAAATGAAGATGATATGAATAATACTGAAACATGGGTTTGATAAAAAAATGTTTCAATATTCAACTTGGAATTTGTGTTTTTCATTTAGCATTAATTACAAGACCTAGCATACATTTCATTGAGGCACTCGTGTAGATTTTTTACAATGTGAAAATGCTAAAATTTGAGTATTTTTATAGAGCCAAAATATTAAGGGCCCAAATTGAAAATTTGGTGTTATAGGAAAGCGTGGAATGAAAAAATATAGGGTCTGCAAGTTACAACACTCAAATTGGACTTCTAATGAATTTATGGTGGGCATTTTAATGACATGCACAAAAATAGTCAAAATTGAGTTAAAGGCCAACTTGCAAATGAGGATGGTCTAGAGAATTTTGAATTTTAGGTTTTTCATCCACATATAAGACTATAGAAATATATTTTCAGTTTGATCATAGCAGTGTGGCATGCATTTCCATAAGGAAATGGAGAGAGAGAGAGAGATGGTCTCTTTTCTGCAATGGAAACATATAAGACTATATTACTTTCTTTGTATCCGCATTTCCATAAGCATCGAATAAAAAACCCATTATTATAATTATTTTAAGTTGTTAAGAGTTGAATCTTGGACTATGCGAATGACTTTGTTGTGTTTATTTTGATCTGTTGGCCTAGGATTACATGATTTCTTTTCCTTTCATTAAACCCACCTCAATTGTTGATTCACTTCCTTTTTTGTGGCAGTTTTGAACAATTTTGCATTAATTACACAAATGACATGTTGGAAGAATATTTCATTCAGGTCAGTAAATAGTACTATCTCTATCAAAGTATTAGTTGTTTGGTGTGTAAGGCATGTTTTCATTACATCTTACATTTTGACTTAGCCAATTATCTGTTTAGTTTATTAGTGAGGTAAAATTCTTCCTCTTTCCCTTGTGTTGCTTACATTTTTTGCGTGTATGGTACAATGTGTGTTTAAGGTTAAACAAAATCACTCCAAAAGAGAAAAAATTGGCCAGAGTAACATTGACCATCTTCCAGCATTGAGTCCCAAGTTTAAGGTATTTCACATTTTACCATTACCAACCCTTACTACTTTTGTTTGAAATCCTTGAATGTTAGGTAGAGGTGCTTTGGAGGTGTCATCATTTGGTTAAAGTGATATACAATGAGTCCTTTTGTTAGCTCTTGATCTTATATCTATTGAAAGATTATTCTCTATACCTTTAAATCTTAATGTTATATTTATTGAACAATTATTCTCTATACTTTTAACTCTTAATGTTATATCTATTGAACAATTATTCTATATACCTTGAATTATTGAATGATTATTAATGTTATAATGTTATATCTATTGAGCAATTATTCTATATACCTTGAAATGTTGAATGATTATTAATGTTATATCTATTGAACAATTATTCTCTATACCTTGAATTATTGAACCGTTATTATTTACACCTTAAACTAATTCCAATATTTGTTTTCCCGTGTATTTTAAATATTTCCTTTCATATATAAGATGTAATACATAGTTATAATTGATTTAAGACTTAGAAGACAACCTCGGTAAACTAAGAAGTTTCTTATGTTTAGTATGGATATCCCTTTTAGAGTTTAAGTGCATTTCTTCTTTTTCTTCTCATAAAACCTTGCATCTCTAGGGCTAAAACTAAATATGTGTTCAAGGACCATTTTCAAGTAAATAATATTGTCATTTGTATTCTCATAAAACCTTCCATCTTTAGGATTAAAACTTAAAACTTAAGATTTGTTCAAGGACCTTTGCATCTCTATGGCTAAAACTAAATATGTGTTCAACGACCTTTGCATCTCTAGGGCTAAAACTAAATATGTGTTCAAGGACCCTTTCCAAGTAAATAATATTGTCATTTGTATTGTAGGAACTTCGACAAATTATTAATCGTCTAGATGGCTATCGGTATGTTTTTGTTATCTCTCTTTTTATAAATTATGTTATGATTTGACAATCTTTCATCTATTTTTATAATAATTTATTACAAAATTATATCTTAGTATTAAACGAGAGTTGTATATTTAGGAATGGTCTTTTGAATTTTTCAAAATAAGAGTGGTTTTGGATTAGATGTGAGGACATGCTTATCTTTCTTCTTTTTTATTTTAGTTAGTGACAAGGACACAATATTTGAACTATATTATTTGGTTAATAACAAACTCCTAAATAATATGAATTGAACTATATTAACATTTACCCATGACAACAAAACTGAAATATAATTTAGATTCAAAGTATCTTCCATTATTATTATAAACGGCAAAAGTATACATTATCAAAAATAAAGTCGTAACTAATCGAATTTACAAATATAAAATAAAATAACAATAATAAGTGATACCCAAAAATAATAAATCATAATCTATAAATTAACAAATATAAAATAAAATAACAATAATAAGTGATACCCAAAAATAATAAATCATAATCTATAAAGTAAACTATAACTACACGGAATTTTTTTTTTTTAGGAAAAAAAGTAATGTGAGAATTCTCACAAATATATCTACATAATTGCATATACAAATTGGAAAAAAAAATCAAATCAAATGGATTAATTGATTCATATTCCAAAGATTCTCTTGAAAGAAAGAGGAGAAGAGAGACCATTTATTTCGTATTCTCAACATTTAAGTATTAATAATCACTATATTCATTTTAAATCCTTACAACTTTCATTTTAAATTTACAAATTAAATTTCTTTACTTAAACTCCTACTCCTAAGTTGCAAAGTATGATGATTAGATATCTAACTTTATCACCTCCTTGTAATGATCATACTAGAGACTGCACCACGCTTACTTCTAAAAGTCACAAATTTATTTAAAAGAAAGGATGCTTAGTGAATATGGATATAATCTACTCCGGAATTACACAATATTTCAATGCTATTTATTAATTATCCATTAATTATTGAATGTAGTGACAATGTGCACCTCCCAATATATAGTACGCTTTATCATTGCTTATGAAATATGATATTATTTACCATGTTCATTACTTATTAGTTATGGTATGGTAGTAAGTAGGTTTAGTTTGTTTAACTTTCACATTAATAATTAATAATTATTTTTATCAACCAAACTATCTTATAGGTTGTAATCATGATTTTTTATACTGTGTTTTAGTGAATGAATGAAATTGTTAGTGTATGTTGTTTTTTACTCAATCAAAACATTATATATATATCTATATTAAAATTAAAATATAATTTATTGTGGATTTCTTATAAACCAATGAACCTATCAATTT
>SNQJ01S0031999.1:73378-95764 GCA_010110895.2 Picea sitchensis
ATATATATATATATATATATACAAACACAATACAAAAAAAAGTATGTAGTGGGAAAAAACAAATATGATCAAAATGTGTATATCTACAAACACAATACAAAAAAAAGTATGTAGTGGGAAAAAACAAATATGATCAAAATGTGAGTGTAGACATCCAAAATAGGATAGGGNGACCAAAGTACAATCAATATACATTAATCATATTTTTTTATTATAAATTATCAAATATGATTATACAAGTTAAGCATTTTCTTTTCAAATGGAAATATCTAATTGGATAGAGTAAATATGCATATGATGGTGATGGTGATGTCATTATCGACTTGTACCTTTAATATGAAGAAGATCAAGAGGATTTATTTTAAATCCAACTCCTTTAACGTATTTAAGAAGAAGAATCTAAATGTATCATCATACTTAGAATCAATCTAATCCTTACCACTTTAATTTCCAAAATGAATGGTAATTTATAATCTTTACTTTTATATTGTGAAAACTATTTTTACAAGGAAATATATACTTATTCTCATCAATATTATATTTTGTCTTATAAATATTACCTAAAGGTAAATTGACCAACTTCTTTGTAATTGCAAAATATTAACATGCATGTTTTTTTACCACTCATTTCATATTTTGGCTTTTTCCTAATTTTGAAATTGTAAATTGATCAACTTCTTTGTAATTGAAAAATATTAACATGCATATCTTTTTACCACTCATTTCATACTTTGGCTTTTTCCTAATTTTGTACTGTTCAAAATCATTTTGAACAATACACATTAATCGTAAAATATTAACATTATTAACATGCATGTCTTTTTGCCACTCATTTCATACTTTGGCTTTTTCCTAATTTTGAAATTCAAAATCATTTTGAACAATACATATTGACAAAAAAATTAAAAAACAATAACATATTCAACCTATTACTCTACCACTTGGCCTTGAACTATATTGTTCAATGTTTGGTTAATAACAAACTCCTAAATAATATGAACTGAAACTCTATTAACATCTACCAAGGACCACAATAGGTAAAAGAGATTCAAAAGTACAATTAATATTAATACAACTGAAACATAATTAAACATAATTTAGATTCAAAATATCTTGTAAAAATCTAAATATTAATACAACTGAAACATAATTAAACATAATTTAGATTCAAAATATCTTGTAAAAATCTACATTATCAAAAATAAAGTGTACAAATAGAAAATGACAAAAAAACAAATATAAGTGATCACTAAAATCAATAAATCACAATCTATGAAGTAAAATATAACTATAGAAATTCTAGAAAAAAAAAAGTAACGTGAGAAGTAAAATATAACTATAGAAATTCTAGAAAAAAAAAAGTAACGTGAGAATTCTCACAAATATATCTACATAATTGCATATTTACAAAATGACAAATCAAAAGAGAGCATATTTAAAAATGATAAATCAAAAGAGAAAATCAAATGGTTTAATGGATTCATATTCGAAATATTCTCTTTAAGAGGAGAAGAGAGACCATTTATTTCATATTCTCAACATTTAAGTATTAATGATCACTATATTCACTTTAAATTTTTATAACATTGACTTTAAATTTACAAATCAAATCTTTTTACTTAAACTTTGAAGTTTCAAAGTATGATGATTAGATATCTAACTTTTTTTTTCAACAAGAAAAAAACTCTATATAACATGTTTTTTTTCTTCAGAAAATACAATATGTAACCATGAGTCTCGAAGCTTATTATCTTTTGTCTCCATTACAATTTTTTATCATATATATCAACACTGATATAATATACCTATAACCCAAAAAACAAAAATTATGCCCACCTAATGATTGTAATTTTACAAAATATAACACAGTCCATTAATGGAGTACCGTTAAAAACTGATATCCATTCTTTCATAAGTTTCATGTTGTCCATCTGATTCCTTTGACCAATAAATGACTCCTTCATCCAAAAACAGTGCTTCCTTTGATAGCCAATCAACAACATTAATGTAAAACCTGTATATATGTTGGGCTTTGACTTTCTGAAAAAAACTGCTCAACAATCTAATCTTTGTCATCCGGGGCTGCAAAGATATCACCTAAAGATTATTATCATTAGTATACCAATTGATAATAAACTTAGAATCACCCACCAATAGTAAACTTGATACCTGTTTAATATAAGAAAAAAATACAATTACCCAAAGTGCCATCATTTCTGCCTTAGTATTTTTGCCTTTTCCATAGTTCATTTTAAGTTTAAAGGTGCCCAAAACTAGACACTTCAGCAGTGCTCCAGCCCCACATTTTGAACCTCTTTCTTGTGAAACCCAATCGAAAAATACTATAGCCCCGTCTCAATCAGGATTAGGAGGTTTGTCAATACTTATGTATTTAGTGTACTGAGTGACCTTTTGTTCCCCCAAATCCTATAAAATGTAAATACAAACTTTAATATGATTTTTTTCCGATCTTCCAAGATCATCAAATTCTTATGCTTCCAAACCTCCCAACAAATATAGCAAGGGATTTCTATCAAGTTTTCCTTCCTCTTTGCCCAAGTTAGTAGACTATTTTCAAATTGTCCTCCTTGCCATTTATTGACCAATTTTAATTCCTTAGAAATCATCTGCCAGATACTCTTTATAAAACTACATGCCTCAAATAAATGTAACATAGTTTCTTCACTTTCCTTGCACATCACACAAATACTAGGACCCAAGAATCCCCTTTTAGTCAGGTTATCCCAAGTAAGTATTCTCTGTTCCAACACTAACCAGACAAATAGTTTTACTTTTAAAGGTAATTGCCACACCCAAATCTCAGAAAACTAGAACTTTGGTTCTACTACCCCACCCTCCATCATTTGAACGTTATATGCTAGTTTAGCATTGACTTCACCCTGTTTGGTATCCCAAGACCACAATAATTTATCATTCTCATTATTTAGTTCAATTCCATCACTTACGAGCCCTCTATTATAGTTATTCCATTCATTTTTTTGAGTTCCAACCAGACCTAAAGATTCAACTTTTTTCCATCTTGTAGACATAATACCTACTTGTGCATCTATCCCTGCATGTGCAAGAAAAGTAATCCCTTTTCCTTTAATAGTAGTTTAATATTCTCTGATAATTTATAGAATGAATGGGACCCAACCATAGGATCAAATCCTATTCTAATATCTCTCGCACTCCCAGGCTTCTACACCAACCAATCTGTAATTATATTTACCAAAGAGGTAAGTGCTCTCCAGAAATTTGAGGAACCATTCCAATTTTTTCTCCCCTGTCTAAACCACTTCTCAACAGTATTATTTTTGAGATATTTTTGCATAATTACCTCATGCCAAAGTCTAGGCAGCATAAGACATCTCCACAAGATTTTTGCAGCCAAAGCTTGTCCAAAAATACAAATATTTTTTATGCCCCAACCACCAACCTTTTTAGGTTTTGCAATCTTTTTCCAGTTAGATAGATGAATACCTTCCTTTTCTTTTTTACCAGATCACAAAAAACTGAACATCCTTCTTATAACATTGTTTAGTACACTTTTGGGATTTTTTTCCAAAGATAGCCAGTACACCGATATACTTTATAGTAGTGCTTTTACCAGTATGATTTTTCCACCCAGGGTAAGCCACCTATGACTCCAACACAATATTCTCTTTTCAATTTTTTTCTCTAGCCATAGCCAATCCACTCTAGAATAACAATTTGGTTTAATATAAAACCCAAGATACTTGGATCCTGAATCTAATGATTTAACTTCAAAAGGAAAATTTAGTTCCTTTAGCAAAATAAGCTCTGCTTCATCCCACCCTGCTTCTAAAAACAAAGATTTCTGAGAGTTGAATACCATCCTTGTAGCCCTGTAGAATAAATCCAAAACCTCCTTGAAAACTTCCCATTCAGCAATGCAACCAATCCCAAAAAGTATTACATCATCTACAAACATTAAATGTGTAATATTTAGTCCTCTTTCCACCAATACACCTTCAATTTTCTTATCTTGAACCCTCTCCTGTATGATTCTACTCAATCCTTCAATAATAAGAAGAAAAAGTAGGGGAGATAATGGGCATCCTTGCCTTAAACACCTAGAAGATTTAAAAAAACTAGTGGGCTTCCCATTGATCAGCACAACAAAGTTTGTTGATATCACACAACCCATGATCCAATCAGTTGCTTCTAAACTTAAACCAATCTGTAATAACACAAGTCTGAGAAAACCCTAGTCCACCCTATCATAATATTTAACTAAGTCCAGTTTTAAGACCAGAGCTTTCATATCGTTCACCTTAATACTATGTAGTGCTTCCTGTACCACTCCTATCGCATCAGTAATTTGCTTACCTTCTAAAAAACCAAATTGTTCTTTTGAGCTACCAGTGGAAAGAGCACTTTTTAATTTGGTAGCAATTATTTTTGTGATAATCTTGTACACCAGGTTGCACAATTCTATGGGCCTAAATCCTCCGAAAGAATCATGTTTGTCACTTTTAGGGATTAGAGCAATAAATGTAGCATTCAGTGCTCCCGAAACTTTTCCTGGCCTTCTTGATTCTTCTACTACCTCCATAATCTCATTGCCGATAAGATCAAAGAAAGCCAAAAATAACTCTACAGTCCAGCCATCCGGCCCAAGACTTTTTGAGCACTTAAAATATTTTAAAAAATTTAAGATTTCATTTAAAGAAACTATATAAGCTAATCTACTTCCTTCCTCCTCCGAAAACATTCTCGGATAGTTACTTAGAACAATGAGTTGGTCTGTAATAGCCAAATTGTCCTGAGCTTTAAAAATATGCTGGAAGTAGTCCACAGCCTCCTTCTGTAGATCAGAGGTGTTTGATATAACAATACCATATTCTTTAGTGATATCCCATATGTTGTTAATATGCTTCCTAGAGTTTGCATATGCATGGAAAAATTTTGTATTTCTGCCACCTGTTGCCAACCAATTTACCCTACTTTTATGGCTCCAAGTCTCCTCCTCTTGCTTTAGAAGAACCCTTTTCCTCTGTTCTTTGTCCAATACCAATAATCTGTCCTTATCCTCCACAAACCCTCCAGGAAATTCTGTGTATAATTTATCCAGTTCCAATTCCAACTGAATCATCTCTTTCTTCCCTTTAGCCTTTTTCTTTCTTTCCCAAACAATTACTAAACACTTAAGCCTCTTTAGTTTCTTTACCAGCGAATCCATAGGATTCAAAACCTGTTCCCCCAACAAATCTGCCCACCTGGTTCTAACCAAGCTAATAAAATCTTGATCCTCCAGCCAAACTGCATTAAATTTAAAAGGGTAACTGACAAAGTCACTCCCAAATTCCAACTGTAGCAATACTGGCATGTGATCCGAGATCTTATCATTGCAGACCCAATATCAATATCTAATTCCTAAAGAAACAAGTTTCTTAGAAATCAAGAAACGATCCAGCCTTTTAGCAATAAAGCCTTGACCTTTTCTTCCATTCCTCCAAGTCGGAAGAACTTTAATGGATCCGCATCCACTAACCCACCATCTTGTATCAAATGGATAAACTAAAGTTGTAAAGGGTCCACCCTAACACCTTCACCCCAAACTTCCCTACTTGAGGTGGTAAAATTAAGATCACCCCCCATAATTAATTTTTCCATATAAAAAATCCCAAATCTTTTTAAATCTTCCCAAAACATCACTATGTCAACATACGACCCATAACAGTTGATCAACTTCATCTTTAAATTAGTATCTTTCACAACACCTTCGAAAAAAATCCCTGCAGGTGTCAAGTACACAACAAAATCAGCCTTACGAGGATTCCAGGCTATGAGCAGACCCCCCAAAATACCATAAGAGTCTACCCCACAAAGGTGCCACTTATGAAGGATTTTATTAAAAACCTCCCTTGCTTTTTCTGCTCCTACCATGGTTTCCTGAATGAATAGAATATCTAGCTTATTTTTCTCTAAGAACCTACTGAGGGCTAGATATTTTAAGGAGCACCCCACTCCTCTCACTTTCAAAGTTTCCAAAATCATATTTTCACCCTTGCCAGGGATTTCTGAGCTCTAAGCGGCCTAGGGCCTGTTGTACCCTCCAAAAAATTCACAACAAGGATTTTCTTCTCTTTTGCCAATTTCCTAGCACTTCTAGTTTTAAGAGGAGAGAATTATTTTTCCAATCCTCCTAAAATCGCCCCTTTAAGAAATATATCCCCATCCCCTCGACCACTAGATGTCGGACCCCTATCCCCCTCCGCCATCCCAATATTTTCACCATGATTATTTAATAACTCCCCACCAACAAAAATAGGAATCTGCGTACAAGTTAGAACCTCCCTATAGGAAGGTAAGAAAGTTTTTAATGATTCCTCCACTTCCGATAACACAATCTGATCCAAGTCATTTAGAGAGTGTGACCCCTCCCTGGAGCTCGATTCCAGCCTTTCCAACCCCTCAACTATGGACGTTATCGAATTTATAGCTCCCTTCCCGTCCAATCCCCAAATTTTTTTCCCTCTAATAACTCCCTCCACCATAGCATTAGAATTTTGTGACCCCTCCACGGAGCTCAAATCCAGCCTTGTAGATCCCTCAACTGTGGATAATATCGAATAGATAGCTTCCTTCCCATCCATACCCCAAAAAATGTTCCCACTAGTAACTCCCTTCACCCCAACAGTATAATTTTGTGTCCTAGTCCCCTCCCCCAGTCCTGTGCTTTGAGCACTAACCAACAAGAGAAGCGCTTCTGCAGACCCTAACCTATCTGACTTCCCTTGTGAATCGCCACATCCCGAGAATTATGTTGATAACACAATCTTTTTCTTAATAGTTACGCCCTTAGCCTTAGAATCTGAGCCATCAATAAATGACAGCGTAATCCTCCCTATCCCTGAACCCGACGCAGGCTTTGTAAATAAATCCGCCCCACCCATCCGATTAACTACCTCCGGACAGTTGGCCCCAACTCCCTTGTCTATACTCCCCACACCTTCCAAACACACCCTCAATTCAGAAAACTCAGGAAATCTCTCACCATTCTCTAAAATCATTACTCCTATCCCTCCCTTCAATGATGAGTCTCCAGTTTGTATATCTAGAACTATCATCGCCCCCTCATGCATAAACAGATTACTCAAACTTTTAAAAAAATTTGAACTGCAGGAAAAAGACTTACCCATTTCCTCATCGCTTTCAAAATCTGATTGTCAATCTAATCGGTCCGTGCATCCAGAACAGGTGAGTTGTCCATTGAATTCGGCCTTGAATTCCCAACAATAAGAGGAGGATTATGTGCTACTGCTCCCACGCACTGATTTCGAAGATGATCGTTCGCCTTACACCCCGAGCATCGGAAAGGATTACTGACATAGTCTAGTCGTTGATGAAACTTCAGACCCTGCAAAGAAATGGAAATCTCCTCTGGAATCCCATCAAAAGTATCCATTTCAACCGAGATCTTTCCCATCTGACGATCCTGTCCCCTCAACAGTTTCAAATCCACATGAATAAATTTTCCAATAGTGCTCCCTATGATTGTGAACACCTCTAAGCTCCACGACGCTATTGGACACCCTGGTAAAAGCACCCATAAGTGACGAAACCTAAAAATCTCTTTTTTCTGGATTGAATGCCAAATGCCAACGTTTTAGTATCAGGCTACCTTCATTTACGACCCATACCTACTGAAGTACCCTCTCTGCATCTTCTCAAGACCTGAATAAGAAGCAGAACCATCCCTTCAATAGGATAAAAGTCTCCAATTCATATCCTAGCAACGACCCCCATTTTTCTGCTACCCATGCACGTATATCCTTTGCCCCCAGTGCCCAGTAGCCAAATCTACCCACTAGGCCATGAAGGGAAAAACTACCCATGACTTACATCCCAACATCTCTTCCTAATGTCACAAACGCTTTTAGTTTTCTCGGCTTCCATGCTCTTAATCCTGTAACTGATCTATAATTCTCATGCCTCTTGATTAAAGTCGACCCCCCCAAAAAGGGAAGCTCCCCTGTCCTTGCCGAAACCACATAGCCTCTACCCTCGACCGCCTACAAAAAGCTCCTACCACTCCCCCTAACTCGCTGCACAGTCTCAGAGAAACTTCTCCCCCTCGATCTCTCCCCTCCCCATCATGAGGAATAGGGTGTCGAGACTTATCTAAAACTAGACTATTCAGCGTGTGACTACAGAATATAATAGAACAATCTACGCCAAGGATTGCCCCTTCACATGACCTGTCTCACTGCGCAGACTCTGAGACGCTACTCTCTGACCAACGATGATCGATCAGTGTTCCACCACAACTATCAGAATGATGAATCTTTCCCCCCTATGGTTTTTGTTCCAGACCAACCCCTTTAGCAAAATGCACAGTATGGGTCGAGACACTCACCTTCTCCTCCTTGTGCTTCCCCCCACAATTTGATTCCCTAGAAAAGATTTCATTTGTTATGTCTAGTGTACTACACCAGGACGGATCGACCGATGGAATGCTAAGTGTCTCAATCGTTGCACTTCCCATCCACTCAGCTTCCACTACCTTTTCCGCCTCACCTAGCATTTTTCAATGTTGTTTGTACCTCCATAAATCTTCTCTGTACTCCGCATCAAATTGTACAGTCTTTTTTGACTCCACCACTTCTCCTCCGATAAGTCCACCAGTTGGACCTCTAGCCCAGACACCATCTCAACCATCATTTTAACAACTCAGTCCTATGCCTCCCCTACCCACTATTCTCCACCTGCCACCTTATCTAAAGAACCATAACTCACCTGGACTCACATCCGAGAAGCCCAATCCAAACCTCCAACTACCAACCCCTATGAGGAGCCGAGAAGCCTTAACCCATCACAAACCATAGAAATCTATCTCCTCTCGCTCGTCTTGAAAAAAACTTTCCTTACCAATTATATATCTAACTTTATCACCTCCTTGTAATGATCATACTAAGACTGCACCACGCTTACTTCTAAGTCACAAAATTATTTAAAAGAAAGGATGTTGAGTGAATATGTATATAATGTACTATGGAGTTACACAATATTTCAATGCTATTTAATCATTATCCATTAATTGTTGAATGTAGTGACAATGTGCACCTCCCAATATATAGTATTCTTTATTTTCTTATAAAATATGCTATATTTGCCATCTTCAAAACAATTTTATTACTTATGGTAGTAAGTAGGTTTAGTTTGTTTAACTTTCACATTAATAATTAATAATTATTTTTCTTAACCAAATTATCTTACTAATTGTAATCATTATTTTTTTATATTATATTTTAGTGAATGAAATTATTAATATATTTTGTTTTTTATCAACCAAAACATTATATTTAACACTATATTTATATTAAGATTAAACCAAAATTTATTGTGGATTTCAACCTATCCAGTTTGATTTCTTATAAACCAATGAATCTATCCAATTTGAATCTATGTAACTTGTCATTTGGAAGTCCACCCACCTTTCATACATGATGTCATAAACTAAGGTACCCTTCACATATTTAAAAAATTATTTTGAATTCCATCAAATAATTGCTATGAGGAAATGTTATAATCCTAGAAATGTAACTAAATACAAAGTTCAAATATAACCTAGTGGCTCTAGATAGATCATGCTACCCACCAACTATCTATATAGTGTTTTACTAGATTGTGAAATGATAACATTAGACCAACCTCTGTAAATGTAGAAGTTTCCTTACAATATGCCATATTGAACTTCTCGAGAATTTTTTTGCAAAATACATAACGATCACTTTGTCAAAACACTAGACCTAAATAATAAATGTAGGAAATTTAAATGAATCATGATAAAAGTTGAAAGAATCTTTTTATCATATATTAAGTTGACCTCAACACTTATAATCATAATTTCCATATATGTGTATATATATATGTCTACAAACAATATACAATTAAAAAGTATGTAGTGAGAGTAAACAATAAATGTAGGAAATTTAAACGAATCATGATAAAAGTTGAAAAAATATTTTTATCATATATTAAGTTGACCTCAACACTTATAATCATAGTTTCCATATACGTGTATATATCTTACTCATCATGTCATCATCACTTCCAAAGATAATTCCATCCACATATACTTCAATGATAAGTATGTTGTTCCTATCAACCTTTACATAGAGATTTATATCTACATTACCCTTTTAGAATCCTTGTTGCTGCAAATACCTATCCAATATTGAATACCAGGCTCTAAGAGATTTCTTGAGTCCATACAGAGCTTTCTTCAACAAGCATACATAATCTTTCCTTTCTGAAAGTAGAAGCCCTTTTGGTTGTTCGATGTAGACTCACCATTTAGAAATGATGATTTTATGTCCATCTGATATACTTTGATTCTCTTAGAACATGCATAGGCCAAGATCATTCTGGAAATGGGGGAAAAGGTTTCTTCAAAATCTACTCCTTCAACTTGAGCATATCCTTTTCATACTAACCTTGCCTTGTTTTCGGTTACATGTCCATATTCGTTTAGTTTATTTATGAAAACCCATTTTTTACCAATCACATTTTTGTATTTAGGTCTTAGAACCAGTTCCCATGTCTCATTCTTCTCTATCTGATCTAGTTCTTCTTCCATAGCCTTGATCCAATTTTCATCATTACTGTCTTCCTCAAAGTTGTTGGGTTCAATTGTGGATAGTGGTGCAAGGTGCCTCTGTTCTAGTGTACATATCCATTTACTTCTTTTGGTTTCTATGCCTTCATTTCTATCTCCAATAATTTGTTCTTTCTCTCCCCCGGTGATTTTTGTCCATTGTTTCTTCCTAATGAAATAAACTACTGACATATATATAAATCATTCATGAAAATACTTCTTTATTGACTAATCCAACATCAATAAATTCTCTTCATAGATGATCTCTCTTCCCTTGTCTTCTTAGAAAAAATCTGTATAGATAACTATGGAGCAAAAACTACTCAAAGTTTCTGTCTAAGATACTCAAATGTATCTCTTGGAAGAGGTTTGTTGATGATGTCTGCAATCTATTCCTTTGTCCCAATGTACTATAACTTGATATTATTTTCTGTAACTTGTTCCTGTAGAAACTGAAACTTGATCGAAATATGTTTTTTCTTGAAATGCATTGATGGATTATTGGAGATACTTATAGCACTGGTATTGTCACAAAATATCAAAATAGGCCCAACATACTTCACTTGTATATCTTGCAGGGTTTTCTTCATCCAGAGAACTTGAGTACAACATGTTGTTGATGCAATATATTCTTTAACCTTATTTTCCTCAGTCAACTTCAGGTCTCATGACCACACCTCTGGGTTTCTTGTAGAATTCTTCAAAGCATCTTTCCATGATGTCCATGCTCAAAGCTACGCCATAAGGGGGCCACTTTGGAGACTTCCTCAATTATACCCATTACTTCTATAGGCTTCTAGACTTCTTCTAAAGTTGACATCAATGACAATCAATTTTCCAACAATCTCCCCCTTTGGAATTGATGGCAACGCTCATGCTCCCCCTGCGGCCAATGCTCCCCCTGTCTTCATACTTTTGTTCTTTCTCTCCCCCCTTCTCATCAATGGAAAAGGGTAACTCCCCTTAATAGTGTACCTTCTTCTGACAACCTCTTTCCCAATCTTCATGCTTTTGAACTTTCTCTCCTACCTTTGTTATTTCTGATAACTTCCATTCTGATTGCTCATAGAGGCTTATAGACTTCTTCTAAAGTTGACATCAATGACAATCAATTTTCCAAGAAGGGTGCCCCCAAGGGCGTCCTTCCGATATGGTTCCACATATATGGAACAACGATACTTAGGATCTGAATGTTGTCCTTATGATTTATCTGCATCCATACTGGAAAGATATTTGTATTGGTTCTTACTTACTAATGGGTCCTTTCTTTGCAGGTGGGAAAAGGGAGAAGGTCCCGATGCATGTATTGGTTTGGAGGGATCTCCTCGGGGAGGTTGAGTTTTCTCATGGTCACCTTGCATGCCTTGCTTGGAGGCTTGTCTTCTCTTCTTCTGCTGCTACCATTTCTCATTAGGCTTAGTTGAAGTTGGCTTTAAAGTTGACTTGGTGCAGTTTTTTGCGAAGTTCCCATACTCATGACAAAATTTACATTTGAATGGGAGTTATTCATAATCTACCTGTTGGTGGTAAGACCAATTGTCTAGAGTTATATTGATCTCTTCTAGGAGGCCTTTCTCCAAGTTTAACTTAACACATATTCAGGCACACACTTGCACACCATATATGGGTTCAACACGATCTACGTACTTTCCAAGGGTATTCCCTATATTTTGAATGGTGTCATCATTCTAGCAGTGAAGAGGGAGGTAGGGAAAATGAACCCAGACTAGAAAATTCAAGTGGGTGTCATTTTCCAGACAGAAGTTGACAATCAAGTGGTTTAGGTACATACCTTTGAAGATAATATATCATCCTTAATTCTATTTTAATAGGAAGGTGAAGAAACCTCCTCTGCAAAAGGAATGTGAGAGTATCCATTTTATCATAGGTCTCCAATTTTTATCCAACCAAATCACCATTGCTCTAGGGGGTGGCCAAATACCTATAAATTGGTCAATCAAACCATTCTCCACAAAGCACAAAGCAAGGTTCCTGGAGTAGTCTTGAACTCACACACACATAATCTCATGGAGTTTTTTGATAAAGCATGAAAGAGGTTGCTTGGAGGATTTTGGGAGGGAGGATATTATGGATGCAAAGGAAACCATATTGGGGAAAGGGGATGGAGAGGGGATAGAACCCCCTCTATAGGCCAAATCCATGCAGGGACGTGGGATAGGGTTACAAAAAGGAGTTATGGTTCAACAATGCGAATGATTACTTGTAAGTTAAAAATTTAATTTGACTAAATAAAATATTTCAATGTCCACCTTAAGTAAAATATTTTAGTATCAACTTTATATATATAAAGAAATTTGAAGTAAAAAATTTCTTAGAATTAAAATATTTCAGTGGTGAGCTGCGCACCATGAGAGAGATATGTAATTCCTTTCATGCTCAACATGGAATTGATACGTGGTGAAAACACGCACACACACACGCACACACACACACAAGGAACCAACATAGATCCATATTAACTCCAAATCTATCATGGGAAAAGAGGGATCAAGTCCCCCGATGTGAATTGTTTTTTATAATTGAATATCAAAATTGAAAAAAAAAATATACCTTGATGAATTTGATCCCTCAAGACATATCATAGATATGGAATTAATATGGATCTACATTCGTTCTAAAAAACAAAATTTGTTTAGTTTAAATAAGTAATTAAGTTTCTGAAGTTAAAAAATTAATAATATTTTTTGTGATAGCCATAAAAAAAAAATGGCAGAAGTTGAATAATGTATCGAGGAAAGGGCATCCTCAACCCATAGAAGAGGAATAAATATGCATTTGGAATAAGAAGACCCATACCAAATTGATGCCCGTAGAACTCTCGAAAGAATACACACTACGCCATTGTAACAATCCTTACTGTATACGACCCAAGTAACTTAACATAATGAAAAGGCAATATTTTTTTTTGAGTTCGTTAAGAGCATATGCCCACATAATATTATAAGTATGACAAAAAGTTTACATTAATAAAACTGATATGTAATCGATCTAACAAGTGCCACATATCTATAGTTTACAAAGAATTAAATATAGAGACTAAAATTCAACATTTGTAATCCCACAAACATTCCAGAAAGGAGATAAACATCATATATAATGAAAACTACTAGAATTACAAACTAAGACAAGATTTTTCTCAGTGCACAAAGGTGTTGAAGTAAATTCTTCAAAATCTTTTACTTTGGATTGCATAATAAAGCCTTAAATGTTTTCATTTATCTCTAATACGAAGTTAATACCCTCCCTTTTTCTAACAAAGAGTATGCGAACATACTAAGATTTCAATCTTCCTTGAATAATTCATGTGGCTCAAATAATCCAAACAAATATTTAAGGTAAAGATTTCTCTATGCGCTAGGTAGTTAGATCTACCTTACCTTTGTAGATTCCAAAATTTTAACATTAACTCTTGTAAGTTCTCTATTTATCTATCTTGTAACTCACACAAATTTACACAATTATGTATTATGATATTTTGAAATCAAATTCTTCCTCCAGTTTATATATATATATATAAATATTTATGAAATGTCGATGATGAAGCAATATAACAATCAACAATGAGTGCCTTTATACAATTTTTATTAAATAAAACTAATTATTTCTTACCCTAGCCCAACAATTTATAACCTTATTAATTCTAAATTAAAGGGGAAGGTAAAAGAGATTTTTCCTTAAGAACTTATTGAACAATAATGATAATATTTGTTTTATGAGATAAAGAAGTAACTTAATCATTTTTAAAGTAAAAAACTTCTTAAAAGAATAAAATCAAACCCATAGTGAAGCAAGATTCAGGTTAATTACCCAACTCATAAAGCTCGTCAACCAATCTAACATATAGGCTAACACGTGAGAATTTATCAGAACCTTATAAGTTCATTATTATTAAAACACGATTTATTTCAATCTGTCCATAACACCTATTGGGATCAATACTCACCTGAGTTAGGATACGACTATTCATCCTCACATTAAAATTTTAAGACAAAATCACTCAAACCAGATAATTTCTTCTACAAGTAAAGTGACCCATCTTTACCAAGAATAAAAACTAGGTTATGGAGCATCCAATATATTCTAGACCAAAGTGCAAATCAGTTGCACCCCTCCTCATTAGAAATTATTCTTATCTTTATCTTCATTTATCTTACTCCCCTCGTCTACATCCATTCGAGTAACTTTCCTTCAATCTGCTATGGTGAATCTATCTAATAAGGTAGTGGTTTTTATTGATATAACTAAACGTACTCATAGGTTTTTAAAATCTAGTTATCCAACACCCACAACGATAAGGTTCCCTACGATATTTTTCTAAAAATAAAGGGATGAAATCGCCACGACTACCCAAACATGGACTGCTAACACTACCCCAATGGATATGCCAAGACACGTACCCATCAAAGAATGGTAACTTAACAACAAGACAAAATCAAGCATTCGACTAGAGAATTGGTCGTACTTCATCGCTTCTACTACGAGGATGGAAAACAACATTGATTACTAGCTCCAAGAAACCATTCTTTTTTTTATTCTGAACGAAATAGTCAAGAGGCACGCCTAATTTCGTGAGAAACTCACACTGTATATTATCATAATTTGAAATTACATGCAATTGACAATAAGCATTTATGAACATAAGGATAAGATACAAATTACCCTAAAATAATGATGTTACACTCTTGGTGGCGGTGATGGAAACACGACTGTTAAATTAATGAGCTTCTAATCTAGAAATTGCACCACATAACATAAATCACGGTGTTCTGATCTCTCTTAGAGATTTAGTCATTGATTTTCGTATCTACATTTTACATTCCCTTTTGCAGAGAAATTAATTCAAATTTGTATCATTCTTCTTATTAATTTTATGTCATTTGGTTGTGATTTTTTATCTAGGATTAACACAGGTTCTACGATTTCGTTGATTACGAGTTTTATTCCATAATGAACTTTTAAATTTTACGCATCTACTGAAATAAAAGAAAGAATGATTACACTGAATAGTGAAATCAAAGATGAATATTATCGTCAACAAAATCTTTTGTTATTAGTATGAAGGAACACTTTACCAAAAATTGGGGATACTCAAAGCAAGAGATATTCTACTACTGTCTACTATTACGGAAGAAAAGAAATAAGATACCATGCACATAATTTCCACAATACAGGCATTTACAGTCTCATCAATTTGTGAAGGAATTAGTAGAAATAATGTGATTCTTAATATAATTAAATAGAATTAGTTTCAGAATTTTAACATTTCTATTCAACATCTAAATCCAATAGAAAACTACGTAAGAAACAAGTTAAACCAAGATCCAACTAATATATAAATCTGTTTGGTAGTTTATAAGTCAGGAAGGCAATAGTGTTTCGTTAAACCAATCAATTTTAGACAGTTAAATTAAATGTCTATGAACAATATTCATGTATGTAACTGAAATTGATTGAGGAGTTATAATTTGGTAAAAGAATATCCTACCTTACTTAAATTCAAGTATCGATTTTCAATTCCATGATCGGATTTGCTATCTTCGAAAAACCTTCGACGAATCGTCGGTAATATCTTGCTAAACCCATAAAGTTGTGTACTCCTTGTATGTTTGTTTGTGCTGTCGATTCCATAATAGCCTCTACTTTCACTGGATACACAGTGATACCTTCATGATATATGATGTGTCCCAAGTAATGAATCTTCGATTGGTAAGAAAAACATTTTGATAGTTTCATGTACAATTTGTTTTCTTGCAGACATTGTAGGACCAATCTTAACTGTTCGTCATGTTCTTCTTTTGTTCGAGAATAAATCAGTATGTCATCAATAAATACTTAAACAAACTTGTCCAAGTATTCATGGAACACCCCATTCATCAAACTCATGAATACCCCAAGGCGTTTGTCAATCTGAATAGTAAAATTGTAAAATCATAGTGTATGAACCTCATCTTAAATTTTTTCTTAGGGATATCTTCCTCTTTAATCCGTAATTGGTGATATCCTGATCTCAAATCAATCTTCGAAAACACAGTTTCTCCCTTCATTTGATCAAATAAATCGTCAATCCTTGGAAACAGATATTGGTTATTAATCATATCTTTGTTCAATAGATGGTATTCAATGCAAATCATCCATGATCCATCCTTATTTCTAATGAAAATAATTGGCACACCCCAAGGTGACACACTTGGATGTATAAGTCCCAAGTCCACCAATTCCTTCAATTGCATTTTCAACTCCTGCAATTCAGGCGTTGACATCCGGTAAGGTGTTCTCGCTATAGGTTCAGTTCCAAGTTTCAATTCTATTGTAAACTCCAACTCTCTTTTGGGAAGTAAACCCGGTAACTCTTCTGGAAACACGTCTGCAAACTCTTGCACTACAGGATGGTTTTCTAATCCTTCTACCTTGCCCCTTTCGTTTAGTGCTAAGATTACATAAATCTTGCACCCCTTGCGTGTACTCTTCTGTAGCTGTAGGGAAAAAATAAATCTCAAGGAAACCCCCTGGTTCCGTCTGTCCCAAATCATCTATCAAACTTAACCATTTTGTCTTATAGTTAAGTATTGCATCATGTGATTCCAACCAATTGATCTGAAAATGTAAAATCTTGAAATTTTTTAAAATTGCAAGTGAAATGGTATGTGTTTGGGTAATAGGATCAAGTTAAAAACACATAAAGATTAATGAGTTCTTTACTTAATCATGAGAAACATACAAATTCATAAACAACCATCATAATACACACATTAACACAACAAAATGATAAAGGAGTTCACCCCTCTCTTCGGCCACATCTCCTGGTCCAGCTTCTAATGGATATTTTTCATTAATGCTCAAAGTGTCAAAATAAGTGATTTACAATGCTCAGAATGAGAAATGGATGGCTTCAATGGCTCCAGAACGCCCAAAAACCCCTAGTTGGGCTCTTTCTGCACCTGGTTTGGCCAAAAAATGAGTTGGAATGACTCCCTTGAAGTTTCTCCCAATTCTTTGTTGTCTATGCTTGCCAAAACACACCCAACCTAACTGAACCTGGCTCACAGGAATTTTTTGTGACAAAAACCCAGCACGTGAGCCTTCCTGTAAAATATGGCAAATTGTCGCACCGTTATTGTGTTGGCCCCTTTTCCCGATGAAGGTCCTGGGCGTATGCCCCCCATGTGATTGAACCCTATGCACTTAAATTGACACCCGTTGCAATGGTTGGATGTGGGGCTGACATGTGGTTGGGCACATTTTGGATGATTGTTGGATGAGCATTTTAAACCCTACGCAAGGCTGTGTGTGGTAGAGTCATATGGCGGAAGGAATATAATCGGGGGTTGGGGCTAAGCCCTGGCCCGAACCCCGCCAAACTATACCATATTTCAAACTTAAATAGTTACAAAACCATATATAAGTAAGAACCATAGCGTGGGTAGGCTGGTAGCCTGGCCCGTTTCAAAACTCTTCCACCTGTCTCCAGAGGTCGCAGGTTCGACCCCCGCAAACATCAACCTTTTATTCCTTGGAGGGGGTTCCACGTGGCAACTCATGTCTAGGCCACGTGCCACCATTCTATTGGTCCACCAACCTGCCATGTGTCTCCATCTGATAGGTCCTCATCTGACACATGTCATGTACTATTACATGCCACATCATCAAATGCCACATGTCAATACAGCCTCCTGCCACATGTCAGTATGGTCATTTTCCACGTCATCAGTATGGACATGCCACGTCAACACTGTACAGACTATACAGATTGTATAGTCAGCAAAATTTTGCCTATTTGGCAAAGAGGACAGAACGCGATATCTCACTCATACGACGTTTGTTTGAACCCGTTCAAGTTGTGTTGGGATCATGAGGATGAGGCCTACGCATGTGTCCATTTTGAAGCAATTATGAGAAATTTGATTTTTGAGCATATTTTGATCCCCTAGATCACTCCTCCCCATTGGGAAGCTTTTGGGCCTCCAAAAGACTGCTTTCAATCAATCTGAAGATGAGGGTACAATTCCCTCACCTTTCCATCCTTAATACACTTTCCCTTTCTTGGATTTGTGCCTTTAATACCAACTCGAAGGTATTCCACATTCCCTCATTTTGAAGTTCTCATCCTCTTGTCAAGGATTGTGTCTTCATGTAGTTCTGAAAGATATTCTAGCGAGAAATCATCTATAGAAGGAATCTGAACATGCTCTCCTTGATCATCAATCAAAGGAGGCTCATACAATCTCAAATTATCAACATTGACAACTGCATACATTTGCATATAAGGAGGCAAATCCCAATGGAAGGTATTGTTACCAATATTTTCAAGAATCTTGAAAGGTCCATATCTAATTGGTTTCATTTTTTTACCTTCTCCTTTAAGCCTCTCTTTGCTAATGTAAAGCCAAAATTCATCTCCAACTTGGAAACTGTGATCAACACGATGCTATCCATGTCTTGTCTTGGATCTTTTCCAACTTTTCTTGTACCATTTGATGCACCAATTGAATTTGTTCAATGAACTTCTTTTCCCTATCAATGTCATATTGACCATCAATAGCAATGTCTTTCCCAAAGATAAAATCTAAAGGAGATTTGGGCAAATAACCAAAACATGCCTCAAATGGAGATGTTTGAGTTGAAGAGTGCTTAGCCCAGTTGTAAGCATGTTGAATGTAGTGTAGGTTCTCATCCCAAAGCTTAGGATGGTTGCTGCAATAACCACGAAGAAGATGCACTATTTTTATATTAACCACTTATGTTTGACCATCAGTTTGTGGATGAAAAGTTGTGCTCTTTTTCAGCTTGGTGTCCATGAGTTCCCATAAACTTGACCAAAAGTTCCCAATAAATCGAGAATCTTGATCATAAATAATGGATTTAGGCAACCCAAAATGTACCCAAACATGTTGAAAGAACATTTGTGTCATTTTCTCAGCTATAAGTTGCTTCTTACAAGGCATCAAAATACACATTTTGCTGAAATGGTCAACCACAACATAAAGATAATCATGATTCTTTTTAGACATAGGTAGACCTCCTACAAAGTCCATGGAAAGTCTTTCCCAAGGACGAGAAGGAACCGGAAGTGGAGTATACAAACCCAACTTTCTATTGCTAGGCTTGCTTGTATCACATAAAGAACATCCTCTTACATATCTTGAAACACTTTCATTCATTTTAGGCCAATAGAAATACCTTTGCAAATTAGCCATTTTCTTTCCTACACCAAAGTGGCCAGCAATAAGAGAAGAATGAGCTTCTCTTATGATGTTGACTCTTTCATCCTATGGAATACATAGCTTGCAAAGATAATACAAAATCTTATCATGCACATGGTAATCCAATTCCTCAACTTGGTTAGAATGACACAAAGTTGCATAAACCTCGTTAAAATCGACATCTAAAGCATATTGTTCAACATAGTTTCCATGCATGATAGAATTATGCTTAAGAATAACTGAAGCACTAACACTAGGCCTAGAAATCATATCAACAACTTTGCTATAAATGCCTTTTTTATACCTTATAACCAAGTGGAATTGTTGTAGAAAACCCATCCATATGAAGTGCCTTTCTTGTTGTAGCTTTGTTTGTGATTGTAAGTATTACAGTGGTTGATGATCCGTGTGAATGATAGTTTATTTTCCCAACAAATAATGTTTCCATTTTTTCACACTTTGCACTAATGCATACAACTCCTTATCATAAGTAGGATAGTTAATCCCAACACTATTAAAAGTTTCAGAATGAAAACAAACGGGCTTACCATGTTGCAACAAGAATTCTCCCATTGCATAATTGCTTGCATCTGTTTGGATCTCAAATGGTTGTCTCTTATTTGGAAGTGCAAGAACCTGAGATGAACTAATCTTCTCCTTCAATGCATCAAATAATTTTTGTTGCTTGCCTCCCCATTGGAAAACTTGCTTGATGCTTGTCACCGCATGTAATGGAGTTGCAATTGAAGAGAAGTTAGCAATAAAATTTCTCCACTATTGGGTTGCTCCCAAAAATATTCTTACCTTTGTCACATTGTTTGGATTTGGCCAATCCAAAATGACTTTGACCTTGGAAGGATCAGTTTTCAGTTCTCCTCCTCCAACAATATGTCCCAAGTAAACAAGTGAGGTCTTTCCAAACTCACATTTAGACATCTTCAAAAACAAATTTTCTTTCTTTAAGACATTCATAACTTGCTTTACATGCATAACATGATCTTCACAAGATTTTCTAAATATCAAAATGTCATCCAAGTAGACAATCACACAATCATCAAGAAAGGGCCTTAAAACATCATTCATGACTCTCATGAATGTAGCGGGAGCATTGCAAAGTCCAAATGACATTACCATCCACTCAAACAAACCTTGCTTTGTTTTGAAAGTTGTGTTCCAAGTGTCTCCTTCAGAAATCCTAATCTGATGATATCCACTTCTCAAATCCAATTTAGTAAAATACTTAGCATATTTCAATTGATCAAGCAAATCATCAATTCAAGGAAGAGGATAACAATTCTTTACCGTAATATTGTTCAAAGCCATGAAATCTAAACACATGCGCCATGCACCATATTTCTTTGGCACTAAAACAATTGGCAATCCACATGGCGATGTGCTTGGAATGATGACTCTTTTGTCAAGCAACTCTTGGATTTGTTTTTTAATTTCAGCATTCTCCATGATAGACATCATGTAAATACCAATGTTTGGAAGAGGACAATCTTGCTGCAATTGTATCTCATGTTGAATAGCCCTTTTTGGAGGCAATCCCTTTGGTTCCTGAAACATCTCATCATATTGGTTAATAACCTCATATAAATTAGATTTCAACTTTGAATCACAAACTTGGAAAGCTTCTTTTTCAACATTGTCTTTGGATTTGATCACCAAGAGGAAAAAATTGTTAATAGCATTGACTAATCTCTTCATTTGTCCATCATTTACAAGTGACAAGTTCAACTTCTTTGTATGTGCTCTAACAATGTACTCAACTCTATTTTTAAACAAATGATACTTTTGCTCATGACGATGAAAGATGGCTCTCCTATCATTTAAGTATGGGCTTCCCAACACAATACCATATATATCCAAAGGAACAACATCAAGCTCTACCTCATCTATAAAATTTGCAGTAACGGAAAATCCAAATTTACACCTTCTTGTCACATGAAATTTGGCATTGTCACATATCCATCCAAGAGGGTATGGTTTAGGTTGTGGAGTAGTTTCCAATTTTAGTTTCTTGATAGTGTCTTCAGATATGAGGTTTTCTTGAGATCGAGTTTCAAAAAGAGTATCTATCTTGGTATGCTTTGAAATCACCCCTATGTGGGAAAGCTCTATTCTTTCTTTTTCATGTTGAATTTCATTGAGGCTACTAATACTTGAAGAACTAGAACTTGCAATAGAATCGTTACCTTGAAAACCCATGGTTGTAATCTTTGTTTCATTACTTGAATTAGAACCTAAATCATGTTGTACAGTTGCAGTAATCTTTGGTTTCCCCTTATGGCTGAAATTTTTGGGTCTCTTTTCAGGATGAAGTTTCCAACAATGGTCTTCATCATGGCCATCTTTTGAATAGTGTTTACATATGATTTTTTCTCTCTCTTTCTTGACTGAAGCATTCTTTCTTCCATTTCCCTTAAACTTCTTCTTTCCTTTGTCTCCATGAACAAAAGGTTTCTTGCTACCATCTTGAGTCTCATTCCTCCCTCTTGCTTCCAAATGAGTTTCATGTACACAAACTTCATCTAG
>SNQJ01S0032000.1:18262-53454 GCA_010110895.2 Picea sitchensis
GTAAAAAATTTGCAGGAATGCAGCAGATCAGGTCTCTGTCGTTAAATCCAGTGGTGGTTTCAGGGCCTTTTTAGCAGTGGGGCCTAGATTTCATTGGAGAAATTCACCCTCCCTCCAGTGGGCAACACAGGTGGATCCTGACTGCTACAGATTTCTTTACCAAGTGGATTGAAGCCATCCCCACCAGGAGTGCTTCCCACAAGGTAATCATTGGATTCTTGGAGGACCTCATCACAAGGTTCGGCTGCCCGAATAAGATTGTCACTGATAATGCAGCCGCTTTCGGGTCTAAACCACTAGCCAAGTTCTGTGAACAGTTCGGGATCAAATTGATTCACTCCACCCCATATTATCCACAGGGCAACGGTCTAGCAGAATCCTCCAACAAAAGCCTGATAAGGATCATCAAAAGGTTGTTGGAAGACAACAAAAGGGCTTGGAGTTCAAAGCTGAAATTCGCCCTATGGGATGATCGAGTGACTACAAAGAGATCTATAGGGCTCTCCCCTTTCCAGTTAGTCTATGGAGCCGAAGCTGTCTTCCCTTCTCAGCTGGCCTTTCCTGTAGCGAAATTCTTCCAGGATCATCAAGAAGAGCTGAATGACATGATCAGAAGGATTCACCAGCTAGTAGAGGTTCAGCAGGCCAGAGAGCAGAAAGTGGACAGAATTCAGGACCATCAGCAAAAGATCAAGCAGGTCTTCGATAAGAAGGCCAAGAAGGAATGGTTCCAGATAGGAGACCTGGTGCTGAAATGGGATGCTCCTAAACAAGATAAGGGCAAACACAGCAAATTTGAATCCCTGTGGATTGGGCCTTTCAGAATCTCCGAGATTTTCTCCAATAACACATACAGGTTGCGAGATTTGGAAGGTGAAGAAGTTTTTAGCAGCCCAGTGAATGGGAATTTCCTGAAGAAATGTTTTGTCTGAGCCTCCAGTGGCTCCTTTATTTGTAAATATTGTCTTTTGTTTCTTAGTTCGTTTTCGTTTTTATTTTTGCGGCCTAATAATGACTCCATAGCCCAACAGCGAGGCACTGGAACTGCAAAATGAGTCCTTAGAGCATCACAGGGACGACTCTATCCCCCATGGAGCCTAATGTTAGCAACAATTGTGGTATCGGGGAACAAAGGTATGCAGACCTGCAGGATTGTGCGATAAGCGCCCAAGCGCAGCACACAGAAGAAATCTGCTTAGAGCCCGAGTCAAGCAAGCGAGCCTGATCATGGACATGAGAAGTGGCGAAAGCTCCACAGGAGGGACTCATCGGGAATCGGGACATCGAAAATCCCGGGAGCGAGAGTTTTATGCATTTCAGAGTCGCAATTCGCGATTTCCTGATCGACGGGAACAACTATCAATCATGGAGAACATGTGGTAGGCTTTCGCGAGTCCGGAGGATGCGTGTTATTTGACGTCGCAAACCGCGAAATCTCGATGGAGAATATGGTCGAAGGCATATGGTAGCGGTCACTTGGACCTGGGCTTAGTCGGAGAGCTAGAACGAAAGGAGTCGTCGGGGATCAGAGATTCGCGAGTCTGGAGGACTTGTATGTCGAGACATCAAAAACGCCGAAACCCCGACAGAGGTTTGGCTCAGGTCATATAAGAGGAGGTCATATGGGTTATAGTATAGCCGGGAGGGCTAACCCATACACGTGCTCATCGGAGAATCGATGATCGGGAGTTCAAAGGGTCAAGAACTCCTGACAACGGGGAACGCGAAACCCCGAAACCCGATACAGAGTCAGGAAAATCCACGGATTTGGCGCCTGATCGTCGAGAAGAAGGCCTGGGGGGAGGGGCGTTTTCCAATTTGGCCAGCCGAGTTCCCCTTGCAGAAATCCAGCAGAGTAACAGACAACCAAAGGTAGGCTACCACGTCTCCCAAACAGATATTTGACCAGAGCCTCTCAGGTCCCGATGAATCAGTTAATGCAAATGAAGGAGGTGGGTGATACATCATCTCCTTCCTTAAATAGAAGGTTAGAAAGGAACATGTACAGAGACAGGTTGTCAGTTCCTCCTGACAAAGATCGCGTCTGACAGACGACTGCATGGGCATTCTGCCCAACGTCTGCATGCGTAGCCTAACAGAGAAGTTCCTCAATGTCAAGCATTGAATTCATGATATGATTGCGCCTTCAGCGCCCGAGTCAGTTCCAAGTATATGTAGGCATTTTTTCCATTTTGTAAAGGATCGATGGTTGAGCAGAGCTCCCGGTTGTAAATTTTTAATAAAGCACTGTTATTTTGGTTATGTATGAGCTTTGGAGACTTCTTGCCTTATGAATGCCAGTTTCTTCCATGTCTTTGTTTACACTATGTTAGAGCAGCTCGGAATTGGAGGATCCAGTCGAGCTGTAGCTATTATAGGATGATGTTGTAATGGATCACTGTAATAGTTACGGAGCCTCTAATCGGTTCCTGTGATTTCTTTAACGCTGAATGACTTGGAATTGGAGGGTCCAGTCAAGTCTTCTATTCAGTTTCTTGAAGCCCCGAACCAGGAGGATCCTGCGTTCAGAGTTTTTCCCTTACAAACCGCTGCAAGCCTGTCGCCCATAGTTGTTTGTTCATTTTCTCCTAATTCTTCCACCTGCTCATCTTTTAATCAACCCACTGGTTGAAGTTAGGATTCCAGACCTCCTTTGTTCTTTACGTATCAGACTTAGTCCCTGAGTTAGAACGATACCTCCTCGAGCCATTATCTCCATTTGATCACCCCTTATAAACAATCGTGACATTAAACTGATGGGTGTCGGGCTCTACTCCTGCAGGTAATCCAGGAGTGACTTCTGACGCTAACACCATGTTGCATGGCAACTCTGTGGACTATGGGCAGAGTATAATGGAGGCATGCTTCTTTCTAGACTCCCTTGGAGATATAAGGAATCTTGGTATGCCCTCAAGTCCCAATTTGAGTTGCCATACTGGAAAGAAACTCTATGGCTTGTGGTCAGAGTATAATGGAGGCATGCTTCTTGCTAGACTCCCTTGGAGATATAAGGAATCTTGGTATGCTCTCAAGTCCCAATTTGAGTTGCCAGGCTGCATGGAAACACTATGGCCTGTGGGCAGAGTATAATGGAGGCATGCTTCTTGCTAGACTCCCTTCGAGATATAAGGAAGCTTAGTATGCCCTCAAGTCCCAATTTGAGTTTTCATCCTGCATGACAACTTTTTGGCCTGTGGGAAGAGTATAATGGAGTCATGCTTCTTGTTGGAATCCCTTGGAGATATAAGGAAGCTTAGTATGCCCTCAAGTCCCAATTTTATTTTTCATTGTGCATGGAAACTATGTGGCCTGTGGGAAGAGTATAATGGAGGCATGCTTCTTTCTAGACTCCCTTGGAGATATAAGGAAGCTTGGTATGCCCTCAAGTCCCAATTTGAGTTGCCATCCTGGATGGAAACTCTATGGATTGTGGGCAAAGTATAATGGAGGCATGTTTCTTGCTAGACTCCCTTGTAGATATAAGGAAGCTTGGTATTCCCTCAAGTCCCAATTTGAGTTGACATGCTACATGGAAACTCTGTGGCTCGTGGGCCGAGTATAATGGAGGCATGCTTCTTGCTAGATTTCCTTCGAGATATAAGGAAGCTTAGTATGCCCTAAAGTCCCATTTTGAGTTTCCTTCCCACATGACAACTTTGTGGCCTATGGGCAGAGTATAATGGAGTCATGATTCCTGTTGGACTCCCTTGGAGATATAAGGAAGCTTGGTATTCACTCAAGTCCCAATTTGATTTTCCATCATGCATGGAAACTCTGTGGCCTGTGGGTAGAGTATAATGGAGGCATGCTTCTTTCTAGACTCCCTTGGAGTTATAAGGAAGCTTGGTATGCCCTCAAGTCCCAATTTGAGTTACCATCCTAGAAGGAAACTCTATGGCTTGTGGGAAGAGTATAATGGAGGCATGCTTCTTGCTAGAATCCTTTGGAGATACAAGGAAGCTTGGTATGCCCTCAAGTCCCAATTTGAGTTTCCATGCTACATGGAAACTCTGTGGCCTGTTGGAAGAGTATAATGGAGACATGCTTCTTTCTAGACTCCCTTTGAGATATAAGAAAGCTAAGTATGCTCTCAAGTCCCATTTTGAGTTGCCATCCTGCATGACAACTTTGTGACCTGTGGGAAAAGTATAATGGAGTCATGCTTCTTTCTAGACTCCCTTGGAGATATAAGGAAGCTTGGTATGCCCTCAAGTCCCAATTTGATTTTCCATCATGCATGGCAACTCTGTGGCCTATGGGCAGAGTGTAATGGAGGCATGCTTCTTTCTAGATTCCCTTGGAGATATAAGGAAGCTTGGTATTCCTTGAACTCCCAATTTGAGTTGCCATGTTGCATGAAAACTTTTCCCACAGGCATGCAAGCAAAGTATAATGGAGACATGCTTCTTGCTAGACTCCCATGGAGAAATAAGGAAGATTGGTATGCCCTCAAGTCCCAATTTGAGTTTCCATGCTACATGGAAACTTTGTGGCCTGTGGGTAAAGTATAATGGAAGCACGCTTCTTGCTAGACTCTCTTGGAGATATAAGGAAGCTTGGTAAGCCCTCAAGTCCCAATTTGAGTTGTCATCCTGCATGGAAACTCTCTGCCCTGTGTGTAGAGTCTAATGGAGGAATGATTCTTGCTAGACTCCCTTGGAGATATAAGGAAACTTGGTATGCCCTCAAGTCCCTATTTTAGTTTCCATTCTACATGACAACTATGTGGCCCGTGGGAAAAGTATAATGGAGGCATGGTTCTTGCCAGAATCCCTTGGAGATATAAGGAAGCTTGGTATGCCCTAAAGTCCCAATTTGAGTTGCCATGTTGCATGGCAACTCTGCTCACATGCCTGCAGGTAGAGTATAATGAGGGCATGCTTCTTGCTAGACTTCCTTAGAGATATAAAGAAGCTTGGTATGCCCTCAAGTCCCAATTTGAATTTCCATCCTGCATGGAAACTCTGTGGCCTAGGGGAAGAGTATAATGGAGCCATGCTTCTTGCTCGACTCCCTTAGAGATATAAGGAAGCTTGGTATCCCTTCAAGTCCCAATTTGAGTTTCCATGCTACATGGAAACTCTGTGGTCTATGGGTAGAGTTTCCATGCTATATGGAAGCTCTGCCCATAGGCTTGCAGACAGAGTATAATGGAGGCATGCTTCTTGCTAGACTCCCTTGGTGATATAAGGCAACTTGATATGCCCTCAAGTCCCGATTGGAGTTTCCATCCTGCATGGAAACTCTATGGCCCGTGGGAATATTTTCCATGTTGCATGGAAACTCTGTGGCCTGTGGGCATAATTGCCATGCTGCATGGAAACTATGCCCACAGTCATGCAGGCATAGTATAATAGAGGCATGCTTCTTGCTGGACTCCCTTGGAGATATAAGGAAGCTTGGTATGCCCTGTAGTCGCAATTTGAGTTCCCCTCCTGCATTGCAACTATGTGGCCTATGGGCAGAGTATAATGGAGGCATGCTTCTTGCTAGAATCCCTTGGAGATATAAGGAATCTTGGTATGCCCTCAATTCCCTATTTGAGTTTCCATCCTGCATGGAAACTATGTGGTGTGTGGGCAGAGTATAATGGAGGCTTGCTTCTTGCTAGACTCCCTTGCAGATATAAGGAAGCTTGGTATGCACTCAAGTACCAATTTGAGTTTCCATCCTACATGGAAAAGCTATGGCCCGTGGGCGGGTTATAATGGAGGCATGCTTCTTGATAGACTCCCTTGGAGATATAAGGAATCTTTGTATGCCCTCAAGTCCCAATTTGAGTTGCCATGCTGCATGGAAACTTTGTGGCATGTGGGTAGAATTGCCATACTGCATGGAAATTCTTCTCATAGGCCTATGAGTAGAGTATAATGGAGGCATGCTTCTTGGTAGACTCCCTTGGAGACATAAGGAATCTTGGTATGCCCTCAAGCCCCAATTTGATTTGATATCCTACATGGAAACTCTGTGGTCTGTGGGTAGATTTTCCATGTTGCATGGCAACTATGGCCACAACCTATGGGTAGATTATAATGGAGTCATGCTTCTTGCTAGACTCCCTTGTAGAAATAAGGAAGCTTGATATGCGCTCAAGTCCCAATTTGGATTATGTGACCCAAATAAGGAATGAATAGACATGAATTTATCCTATATGGTTGAATTTCCACAATGGAACTAACATGGTCCTTAAAATATTTGGTAGGGCCACACTCTTTGAGAAAAATACCTATTTATTTGATCATGGGGGAGTTAGGAATTATCAAGTGCTAGGAGAGGCTATGTCATTAGACCTTTAGACTATTCGTTTCTCCAACTCCTAGGACACTGCAAAATTATGTGTGTTCGAGGTTTGTTATGTTATGAAAGTTTCTCACATGAAGAGTCAAATATAATTGAATATCATGAAAATATGGATTTTTGTTCCAAGTGCAAGGGGAGAAAATGGCTACACTAATTGGTGGGAAGATGTTGTCATCCAAACCACCCCCTTTTCAAGAGGATATGGTAGAAAACATGTGTAAATCTAATAACATAAAATCAAAGTAGCCATAGAAGAGATTTAATTGATAAGCCAACAACTTCAGTTCAATCCCTTTGATAATGAGCTTTGGGTCTTGGTAACCAAAATTCAACACCAAATTTTGGAAGTATATGAAATCTAAAGTGAAGAGGGCTCAATTGTAAGCCAAAATCCATTGGCTTGATATTAGTGATTGATTAACAAAATAATTTTAGAGCTCTTACTTTGAAATAAACTATGGAGAAAAAAATCAGCAACAAAACATGAGATAGGAGACTTGTCCAATAAGAGACTCAAAATTTGCACCATGCAAGACAATTTTGTGCATGTCTTCCAAGGCCTATTAATCTCGAACTCCTTCAACATTTTGATTTTGTAAGGTGATAATGTCATTATGGGTAATGTGGATACCATTTCTCAAACAACCCATGAAAGTATCATGATGGAACATTGATCCCTAAAAAGAAGTCATGTCATAAAGATTAGGACCTTGTTGATAATATATAGATTTTGTTTGCATCAAATTAAAGTTTTGTGTTCTTTTATGAAAATTTCTCTAAATTTTAATTGGCCAAACACCATTTTTTTACTTCCACCCACAATGAAGGAATGGGATGTGTAGTATTATTATCCTCCCTAGTTACTTCTTGTTATTGTGTATTGGAGTACATAGCCATCTTAGAGATTAGGGTGGATTATGCTTTATCGTGATGTTCATATCTTGGGATTAGAAAATATTCATGCAACCACCAATGTAGAAGAAACAGAAAACTTGTGGAGGTGGACGGTCAATGAACTTCAAGAAGCCCACTAGTTTGTGATTGGATTTCCTATAGGATGGAAACTCTGCCCATGGGTAGAGTTTCCATACAACATGGAAAGTCTTTCCACAAGCCACATAGTTACCATGTAGGATGGAAACTTAGCCACAGAGTTGCCATGCAGGATGGAAACTCTAACCATAGACCACACAATTACCATGTAGGATGGCAACTCGACCACATAGTTATCATGTAGGATGGAAACTATGCCCACATGCCTATGGGAAAAGTTGCCATGCTGTGTGGAAACTGTTAGCACTAGAAGTCACCTCCAGATTGCGTTGGAGGTAATCCCAGTACCCATTAGAGTTTTATGTCACAGGTTGGTTTTAAAGAGGTCAAATGGGCACATACTCAAGATTATATCGTTTTAACTCAGAAAGCTACACTGGTATGCACATGCAGGTGAGGTCTTAATTAACTTCAATCAGTAAGTTGGAGTAAGGGTGAATAGAGGGAAGAATTTGGTGAGGAGGGTGTAGAGGTTTGTCGTAGACATCAGGTATTCCAACAACCTAAGGAGGAAAAGATTCAAATACAAGATCCTCTTGGATTCAAAACTTCAGAAAACTGAAGAACATAAATAACATCACTGCAATCAAACATACATTACAATACAATCAAAACAATCCATGTGAATCCTTCAATCATGGACACTTCAATATCAGAGGCAAATAAAATGAAAAAGAAGTTGAATTTCATTAAACAAAAAGTCTCAGATCAAAATACATAACCAAAGAACTAGAGTTCTTTATCAAAGTTTTACAATACGGGAGCGTAGCTCAACCATTGACCATAACAAAATATCAAAACTCCTTACTTATACTCAGAACTGTTGCAACCACCGGGAGAGTGATCGGACCTCTGCATTTAAAGTTTTCAGTCGATGCCTACTCTGTCAGACTGTGCAGACCTTCTTATGTCAAATGCAAGCTTACCTCAGTTATGTGTTTTGCAGGAAAATTCATCTAGAAGGAAACCTCGGATTGCCAATCTGCACTCACGGTCGTCTTCAGCCTGCTTTCAATTTATGGGGTGAGACGAGGTCTCAACTGTCGCCCCTATCTTCAATAACTTCCTTCATTGTGATCAGGATGAGGCTTGACACCCATGAATATTTCTAGGTGGTGCCCACGACTTCTTCAAGTCAATATTGACGCCTCGAGGCTCTGCAAATCTTAATTTTGAATGGAATCTCCTCCGCTGAAAACTGAACTTGCTCGATCACTTGATTTGAGTTCATATTAGACCGCTCTAAGTGTTGCGCTTTGCGCTCATGGCTGCGGCCTGCGGCCCTTGACAACTTTATGTGGTAACTTTTGACCAAGGGGTCGAAAATACACCCTTTGACTGGATTTTGAGGGTGTTTGAGCTTTTTAGACCTCAAACATTTTCATTCTTCCTGTGGAAATCATGGGCAGAATGCCACATGATTTACACCACAATGCTCCTAAGGGTAAACCTTAATTACTGCTTGAGTCCTATGAAGTAGGCTGCAAATTCATGTGTTAACATATAGGCTCCATGGGGGATAGAGACCTCTCCGTGAGGCTCTAAGAACTCCTTTTGCAGTTTCAGTGCCTTAGTGTTGGGTTGTGGAGTCACTTTATAAAAACCAAAAACAAAAGAAAATGATATTTACAATGACGTGGGGCACCACTCATGTCTTAAGTGAAAAAATTCTTCAGAAAATGCCCATTTATAAGGCTACCAAAAACTTCAACATCCTCCAAATCCTGCAACTTGTAAGTGTTATTTGAAAAAACTTCATAAATTTTGAAGGGGTCAATCCATAAGGCCTCAAATTTACCTTTCTTGCCTTTATCTTGTTTAGGTGCATCCCACTTGAGTACTATAACTCCCAGCTGGAAATCCTTTTTGTTTACCTTCTTGTCAAAGGCCTGCTTGATCTTTTGTTGATGGTCATGTGCTTTGTCCAATAGTTGCATGTGCTTTGTCCAATAGTTGCTCCCTAGTCTGCTGCACTTCTACCAGCTATTGTATTCTTTTAATCATATCATCTGGTTCTCCCTGGTAGTCTTGGAAGAATTTTTCGACAAGCAAGGCGAGCTAAGAAGGAAATATGGCCTCAAATCCATACACAAGCTAGAAGGGAGAGACACCAAGAGAACTCTTTGTTGTAACTTGGTCAGACCATAGAGAAAATTTAAGCTTTGAATCCCATGCTTTCTTATTGTCCTCTAACAGTCTTTTGATTATCTTAATAAGGCTCTTGTTAGAGGACTCTTCCAATCCATTCCCTTGGGGGTAGTAAGGATTAGAGTGAATCAATGTGATTCCAAACTATTCACAAAACTTAAGCAGTGGTTCAGCCTTGAAAGATGCAACATTATCCGTGACAATTCTGTTTGGACAACCAAATATTGCCATAATATACTCAAGAAAACTAATGATTACTTTGTGGGAAGCATTTCTTGTGGGGATGGCCTCTATCCACTGGTAAATTATTATGTGGTAGTCAAGATCCACCTATGTTGACCACTTGAAGCAGGATGAATTTCCCAAATAAAATCTAGGCCCCACTGCTAAAAGGGCCCTGAAGCTACCACGAGTTTTAGTGGCAGAGACTTGAGTTGATGCTTTCTAGAGAATTTTTGGCACTTAACACAAGCCCTGATCTTTGCACAGACATCAGTAAAGAGACTAGGCCAAAAATACCTAGCCCTGAGAATTTAATAGGCTGTGGTTCTCCAGAAGTGATGCCCCCCACATAAACTATCATGAAAATCATATATAATATTTTGGACTTCTTGTGGGTCTAGGTATCTCAACAACACCCCTAAAGGGTCTTTCCAATATAAGACTTCAGACAATATTTAATTGATTTGAGCTTCAAAGCTCTTACCTTGCTCTTTTCCATGCCATCAGGAGACTACTACTTCTGTAGGAAAAATATAATGTCTTTATACCAAATGCATCCTGCCAATAGGGGTGTGACTTGAGGATCTTCATCATACAACTCAACTTGTTGATTCTCTAAAAAAATGTCGATGAAATTGACCCCCAAGGATTTACAATTAGATTCAGCTAGTAACCTAGCTAAACCTTGACCTTTAACCAATTTGGTAGGCTTTATTTCAAGATCAAATTCAAGGATCTTGGCAATCCACTTGCTCCTTCATCCATCTATATCAGGCTGAATGAGGATCTCCTTCACAGAAGTTGAAGGGACATATGCAATGACTTTTGAATGTAGCACATAAACTCTATAAGCTTTGAGAGATTTAACTAACACATAGGCCTGTTTTTCCATGATGTCATATTTTATTTCAACATCTCTCAGTGCCCTACTGAAAAAGGAAATGGGCTGCTCTAATCCTTCAACATTCTTCTACAATAAAACAACTACTATTGTGTCAGATGAAGAAAAAGAGAAAATCAGAAACTCCTTGGAGTAGTCAGAACTGATAAGCATAGGTGCTTCAGTTAAGGCCTTATTTATTTGATTGAAATAATTACGAGCTTCAGAAGTCCATTTGATCCCATTTCCCTTCCTTAGCATGGTTGTGATAAACTTTACCATCTCAGCAAAATTCGAAACAAACCTTCTCAAAAAATTAATTTTTCCCAAGAAGGATTGAACTTCTTTCTTGGATCTAGGGGGTGACAAAGTTTGGATATCTTCTACCCTGCTTGGATCAATCCTTACCTCCTCATTTGACACAATGTGCCCCAACAGTTTCCCTTCTTTCATGGCAAATAATGATTTCTTTGGACTTAACAATAGACCAAACTTTCTACATTTCAAAAAGACCCTTTTCAAACGGTCATGATGTTCTTCATCAGATTTTGAGAACATTGTTATATCATCCAAATAAATGACCACAAACTTGTCATTTTCTCCAATAAAATCTATGTCCATGGTTTGTTGAAAGGTTGCTCCTGCATTCATCAATCCAAAGGGAATCTTAGCATACATGAATGTACCCTAAGGAGTGGTGAAGGTTGTCTTCTCTATGTCTTCAGGAAAGACAGAGACTTGATTGTAGCCATAAAAAAGATCAATCATAGACATTATGGATGCCCATGTCACCCTCTGTAATATGTGTTCCATCTTCAGAAAGGGGTAATTGTCTTTCTTAGAGATTCTGTTCAGATTTCGGAAATCCACACAAAGTCTGATTTCTCCATTTTTTTTTCTCACTGGGACCAAGTTGGCCACCCATTCAGAATACCTCAAAGGAATGATAATCCGGGCATCCAAAATATTTTTTACTTCTTTCTCCATAATGGGCAACAACATAAGATTTATTTGTCTCAACTTCTGCCTAAATGGCTTGGACTCTTCCTTCAATGGGATCTTGTGCTCAATGATACTTGTGTCATATGTCCTAAGATCTTCATATGCCCATGAAAACACATCAACAAACTCTTTTAACAACTCAACATATTCGACCCTTTGCTCTCTTGACAAGCTGCTTGACAACTTGACAAATTTGGGATCTTTCTATGTACCAATATTGTACTCGATTATATCAACATCATCAGTTGAGCCTTTAACCTTGACTTTCAGATCATTCCCATCAAACAACCTTTCTAAAGGAACTAGTCCCTTCGGAATATGATTGCTAGGCAGCTGAATAACATGATGATTGGCAATTTTGTTTAGAAAAACATTAGTACAAGGATTGCTTTCAGAATCATGATCTTGGTCAATATCTAATGCAGAGAATTCATCAACAGACTCAAGAATTTTTTTGATCTCAAGATCATCCTCAAACACCTTCCAATGCTTGACATTGTCAGGTATAGAGGGTCTATATTTCACCTCCACATCATATTTCAGTTTAGGTGGCAGCGAGACTCTAAAATGGCTTGCTGAAACAACCAAATAATCAACCATGGTATTCTCCTTTCTTGAAATAAATCAAATGTTGAAAGCTAAGAAGAAACTGTGAATTAGGTCCCACACCTCATTTCTGTAAGTTCTAAGCCTAGGGTGCTTAGCTTGATAAATATTTTTGATCTGATGAATAATTAGCTCTGCATCCCCAAATATTGATGGCTCTTCAATTCCCATGTCTTTCGCAGCCCTTAAACCCAAAACAAGATCTTCATACTCTACCACATTGTTGGTGGCTTCAAATTCCAACTTGTATGATAGAGGTATAGTCTCTTGATAAGGTGAAACGAATATTACTCTAGCACCAACACCTTCCTTAGAAGAGGCTCCATCAAAGAACATTTTCCAAACATGGGTAGTTGGAGGAGGGGTTTCACAAGAAGTGATGGATTGTTTTCTGATTTTAAGAGGGCTTTCAGGAGCATTAGTGAGCCACAATATGTTGGATCCCAAATTGGTGTCAAGGGAAAAAATAGGATGGTTGGTGGTATCTGCTTCATCACTAATGAAGTAGGCCAATTGAGTTTCCCTGTAAAGTCTTCTATGTTCACCCCCAAATACAGGAACAATGGCATATGTGAGGTCCATCTGTAAAGTTCCCCCAAGTATTTTTATCCAAGATCTTGACAATAGCATGCCAAACTTGGGGGGAACATCAACCACTACAATGTCCATGACCACACTTTTCATGGGAAACTGAAATAAGGTCACAACCAGATCTTTGATGACCCCAAGACACTTCACTTTCCTAGAGTCAAAGGAATATAAGTCATGGTAGGCCTTTGTGATCTCTAATCCAAGTTCATCCATGATTGCTTTGGGCATGAGATCGTGAGAAGCCCCTGAGTCTAACAAACAATTATGCAACACCTTATCCTGTATGTTCAATGATGTATAGAAGGGAGGGGAAAAAACATCTCTATCTTCTATCAAAGGACCTAAGATGACTACTGGCTTTTCATCTTGGAGATTTAATGAATCAATGGTATTTGAGGAGGATTCGAGCAACAACTCATGGGAAAGATATTTTCTAAATTCTTTAATTTTTATCAGTTCTAAAAATGGTACAGGGATCTTGATTTTTTGGACCTCATTTTCAAAACTGAAGGAAGATGGAGATTTCAAAATCTACTTGACTTATGGGGTAGGATCTTCAATCAAAACTGGGGGGTTTTGAGCATCTTTTTTCTTTCTACCAACTGTCATAGCCTTGGTAGAATTCTATGTTTTTGAGGGATGATCTGAAGCATTAGTCTTTTCCCCCTTCTTTTTAGATCTTAGATTATATTTATTAGGATTCTCTTTTGCCTTCTCTCCCTTACTTAATTCATTTATTTTATTATCCATCAAGGACTCTCCATATGCAGACTTGGTCAAGTGAGGGGTGTCACCCAAGCAATGGATCTCAGGATCATCTTCTTCATCCTCTTCATCTTCTTCATCTACAAGGTTTTTTTGTAAAGGGGTTTGGATCCTTTGATCATCTCTTCCTCTATTTCTGGGCTCTCTTGGAAGTATCTGAGGAGCATTATTAGGTCTCCTGAAGGTACCTCTATTATCAACATTTTGAGTACTTCTATAGGTCTGTCTTGCTTCAAGTTTTACCTTCTCCATATCAGCAGAAAGAGATTTTACTAATTTTATAAGCTCATCATCTTGAGGGTGGGCAGCAGAGGAAGAGGTTGAAGTTTCAGACCTTCCCCTTTTTCTGTCCCTGTCAGCCTTACTCCTAAGCTCATCAACTGCCATAATATTGGATTCTACTTCAATGGCTGCATCTTTCATATGAGCCAAGGAGGTAACTCTTCTTTCTCTTAACAGGAGGCAGAAATGAGGGTCAAAAGAACTACAATAAGTAATCTTTGCAGAGGTTTCTGTAGGCTTAACCTCAGTGGGAATTTTGGTATACATTTTATTAAATCTCTTTGAGAAGTCAGAAACAGATTCACCTTCCTTTTTCTTCAGTGATCCAAACTCTGTAATATAGTAAAGGATATCCTTTCTATCCCCCCAATTCTTTAAGAAGGCTTCATCTAGGGCTACAATCCCATCGATAGATCCAGGAGGCAAGGCCCTAAACCACTTCCTAGCCTTTCCCTCAAGGCTATGAACAACAATCATCATCCATACATCTACATCCATGATGACATGAAAATCTGTAAAAATGTAAAAGGCTTCAAGGTGTTCCTCTACGGTTATGTCTCCCTTGCCTGTGAACTTGGGCAACTGCTTAAGGTAGCCATCCGCTGGGAGGGTATTCAGAGGCTAAGGCAAAACAAAAGGGGAATACCTAGCAGCTATTATAGCTTCCATCCTAGTTTTGGGGGGATTAGCTCCTGCCATTGGAGTGTGAATAGAAGGAGAAGCAGGAGGAAATGTAGTTCAGATAGGTGAGACTGGGACAATGCTTCTGGGAGATAAATATAAGGGGCTTGAGGGAACAGAGGTTTCTCCTTCTGCAACTGCAACAACTCTAATATGAAGAGGAGTAGGAAAGTCTTCTAAGGTCAAAGATCTCTCCTTCCACTTCACAACTTCGGGGGAGAAAGGGGTGTCAAAGCTCTCTCCTTCCAAACCAAGAATAGGAGGGGAGATATCGGTAGGAAAGCTCCCAAAACTTAAATTTATTGAAACTCCCACAATTTGTATAATAGGAGAATCAGAAACAATTACTGGAGTTTGTAAAGAGGGATTAGGAAAATTATTAGACAAACATGGTACAACAATGGAGGTACCTTTTTGAGCGGTCTTTCCCTTTCTGATAATTTCCTCTAGGTCAGCTTCAGACCTTGCTAGAGGCAGCAGTGAAGTGGACCTCGTGTGTCTGCCTTTAGGAGCTAGAACTGAAACAATGGAGTCGAGACAGTGGAGTTGCCAGGTGCAAGTTGCAATCTTCAATGGTACCGATATCTGATGCACCTTCAGAATCAGAGCTTCTTTGTCGTTCTATCCCAGGGAAATGTCTTCAATTCGTTCCTCGGCAATGACACTAGAAATGTTATCACTAGAAGTCACCTATAGATTGTGTTGGAGGTAAGCCCAGTACCCATCAGAGTTTATGTCACAGGTTGGTTTTAAAGAGGTCAAATGGGCACAGAATCAAGATGATATCATTTTAACTTAGAAAACTGAACTGGTATGCAAATGCAGGTGAGGTCTCAATTAACTTTAGTCAGTAAGTTGGAGTAAGGGTGAATAGAGGGAAGACTTTGGTGAGGAGGGTCTAGAGGTTTGTCGTAGACATCAGGTCTTCTAGCAGCCTAAGGAGGAAAAGATTCAAATACAAGATCCTCTTGGATTTAAAACTTCAGGAAACTGAAGAACGTAAATAACAACAATGCAATCAAACATACATTACAATACAGTCAAAACAATCCATGTGAATCCTTCAATCATGGACACTTCAGTATCAGAGGCAAATAGGATGGAAAAGAAGATGACTTTCATTAAACAAGAAGTCTCAGATCAAAATACATAACCAGAGAACTAGAGTTCTTTATCAAAGTTTTACAATACGGGAGCGTAGCTCAACCATCGACCATAACAAAATATCAAAACTCCCTACTTATACTCAGAACTGGTACAACCACCAGGAGCATGATCGAACCTCTACATTTAAAGTTTTCATTCGGTGCCTTCTCTATCAGACTGTGCAGACCTTCTTATGTCAAACGCGAGCTTACCTTAGTTATGTGTTTTGCAGGAAAATCCATCCAGAAGGAAACCTCGGATTGTCAATCTACACTCACGACCGTCTTTAGCCTGCTTTCAATTTATGGGGTGAGATGAGGTCTCAACTGCCACCCCTATCTTCAATAACTTACTTCATTGGGATCAGGACAAGGCCTGGCACCCATGAATGTTTCTAGGTGGTGCCCACGACTTCTTCAAGTCAATCTTGACGCCTCGAGGCTCTGCAAATCTTAATTTCGAATGGAATCTCCTTCACTGAAAATTGAACTTGCTCGCTCGCTTGATTTGAGTTCATATTAGACCGCTCTAAGTGTTTCTCTTTGCGCTCATGGCTTTGGCCCACGACCCTTGACAACTTTATGTGATAACTTTTGACCAAGGGGTCGAAAACACACCCTTTGACTGGATTTTGAGGGTGTTTGAGCTGTTCAGACCTCAAACATTTTCATTCTTCCTGTGGAAATCATGGGCATAATGCCATATGATTTACACCACAATGTTCTTGAGGGTAAACCTTAATCACTGATTGAGTCCTATGAAGTAGGATGAAAATTCACGTGTTAACAGAAACTATGCCCACAAGCCTGTGGGAAGAGTATAATGGAGGTATGCTTCTTGCTAGACTCCCTTGGAGATATAAGGAAGCTTGGTATGCCCTCAAGTCCCAATTTGAGTTTCCATCTTACATGACAACTTTGTGGCTTGTGGGCAGATTTACCATGCTACATGGAAACTATGCCCATAGGCCCATGGGTATATTTTAATGGAGGCATGCTTCTTGCTAGACTCCCATGAGATATAAGGAAACTTGGTATGCCCTCAAGCCCCAATTTGAGTTTCCATCCTGCATGGAAACTCTGTGGCCTATGGGCATATTATAATGGAGACATGCTTCTTGCTAGACTCCCTTGGAGTTATAAGAAAGCTTGGTTTGCTCTCAAGTCCCAATTTGGATTATATTACCCAAAGAAGGAATAAATAGACATAAATTTATCCTATATGGTTGAATTTCCACAATGGTACTAAGAGGGTCCTTAAAAGACTTGGCAGGACCACACCCTTTCAGAAAAATACCTATTTATATGATTATGGGGGAGTTAGGGGTTACCAAGTGCTAGGAGAGGCTATGTCATTAGACCTTTATAGTATTCGTTTCTCCAACTCCTAGGGAACTATGAAAATATATATGTCTAAGGCTTGTTATGTTATGAATGTTTCTCACATGAAGAGTCAATGAACATTCTTTTTCCCCAAGCGTAATGAACAATCTTATTTCCCTTGGGATCATGAAGACTCCCCCCACACCTACCGCCCCTATAAAACCACCCAAACTATAGCCAATTAAAACAAACAGATTAAATATAAACCCAAAATCTTTCCTTTAAAATATTTTCCTATGGATAATAAATTCCCTATTTAAGATACATGGAAAGTGCACCTAATTTCTCTAAGTTTGCCATTCTTCACTTATACCCATCATGCCCTCACCTTAATACTAGATGGACAATCAAACATAAATGAATGTGGCCACGATGTTTGAATTTCCCTTCTTAGAATACATCCAAGAGTAATTGAACAAAGAGGGTAGAAGGATGGTAGTTTGATGATTACAGGTACACTAAGACATCAGGACTTGTAAACAAAGCCTTACACTAACACATCAGGACCTTCAAAGTAATCCCTTCTTCAAACATACCAGAATATGTGAAGCAAGATATTTTTACTGGTAGTAGAAATCATATGTCATCTCATGAGTCAATGATCTATGTACTATCCCCATAACAAAGTATTTTCATAATAGTTCCTAATGGTGCCCATATTATGACACATGTAGGCCAAAGATTTAATTTATTGGGCCATCATGGTGGCTTCAAATCAGACCATTTTCCATGGGCATTAAAATACTCTTCTAGGCCCTACAATGTTGGTGTTCCTACTCGAACCATATACATGGCATGAGAAAGTCTATTCTTGGTAAACAAAATGTCACAATGGTGTCCGTATAACACATGTAGGGAAAATATTTCTTTATAGGGGTTGCAGTGAAGTGGTTTGGGAACAAATGCATGGAACATGAGCACAATACATCTCTTTTAGGACCTAAGACATTAGTGTTCACCATTAGACAATGTTCAAGGCACTAAGAACCATCCTTAGTGAGAAAAACCTCATAGTGGTTCCCATAAACACCTCTAGGTCAAATATTCACCTTATAGGCATTCGGTGGTGGTTTTGGACCATGTGCATAGTCCATGCTATTGAAACACTTTTAGGCCCTAGGATGTCAATGGTGTTTCTCCTTAGATGATGTGCAAGTCCCCAAGAACCATCCTTGGTGGGAAAAACCTCACAATGACACCCATACGACACCTATATACCTAAGGTTTATATTGAAGGAAAACGATGTTCTCTATCGCCCAATTGCCCAAGAAGCTCCAATTAACCTATACCTCACGCCAAACATGTATCAAGCCCCTTTAATGATGAAGATGAACATTGGCCTACTCTTTAATAATGTACATATTTGGTATCCCTAGTGATAAAACCTCACATTGGTGCCTATAAACACCTCTAAGCCAAAGATTCACCTTATAAGCATTGGGTGGTGGTTTTGGACCATGTGCATAGTCCACATTATTAAGCAATAAAATAAATTTTAGGACCTAAGAAAATGGTGTTTCTCCTTATATGATGTCAAAGGCCCCAAGAACCATCCTTGGTGGGAAAAACCTCACAATGGTACCCATACAACACCTATATACCTAGGGTTTATATTGAAGGAAAACAATGTCCCCTATTTTCCAATTGCCCAATAAGCCCCAATTAACCTGAATCTCATGTAAAACATGTATCAAACCCCTTTAATGATGAAGTTGAATATTGACCTACTCTTTAATAATGTGCATCTTTGGTATCCCACTTCTAATTTGAAAAACACCATTTTAAAACCTACTCTTTGAACATGTATATCTTTGGTATCCCACTTCTTAACTCTAAAAATGCTATTTTAGAACACAATCATAATTTAGTTTTCAATTATAAATAAAATCACGTTCTAATGTTTATCAAGGTAAAACTTGGTCAATCTTATAAGTTACTTTTAGATTGTAAATAAAATTACTTTTCGAAAGCTATGTTAATGTAGATTATATGAAATAGTCAAACACATTTTTCAATTTGGAAGTTGAAGGATGAAAAGGGTGGGGGAAGATAATAGGGAAATATTAATAATATTTCCCTATTTTTAACGAGTTACCGAAATGATACGAGTTAATATGTTAAAGCAATACTTTGTCAAGGTGGAGCAATTTGGGGGCATTAAAAGAATTTCCTTGGGAAGACTTTGTGAAGTAAGGAGGCATTGGAAGGCCACCCTGGGTTGACTTCACCCTTCAGTTGAAAATTAAAGGGTCAATCAGGATAGGTCTTCGAAGAATTTATCTTGAAAGACCAACTCAGGTGAAATTTAGAAGGGTTAATTAGGAGTTGAATGGATTGACCTTTCATTCAGGATCTGATAATACCTTTAAAACCCTTCTCGTTTTCCCGTATTTATTCCCCTCAAATAAATAAAAGTCCAACTCTTCCCACAATTAGAGAAACTGAGATCATATATGTTAGATAAGGGGGCAGGACTTTACCAACCGGGTTTATCAGGACCTTACTGGGTTAACCTTTAAGGACCTTACCTTCGTAGAACTCGGGTAAGACCAGGACCTTACCAAGTGAAAATTAGAAGGGTTTACCTTTCATGACCTTTGGTTATGGTGTATTTTCCTCTACTATTACGCTTATATAAGGGGCAAGCCTACTCCCGATCTCAAGATGAGGGCCTATAATCCCAATAGCGAATCGAAGTGTCTTTCAGGGATGGCTACTCACTTGGTAGCTAAGCTAACCATTAGCGCTTGAGCGGAGCCAATGGGGAGGTGCACACGCTACCTTGTGGGCTCTATGCCTACCGAGGGTCTTGATCGATCATGGTGGCCTTCCCTCGACTTACTCACTCGGGTAGGGGAAAGGATAGAGCCGATCACCCATCTTACTGCAGACGAGACACTGAAATACATCTTAACACATGGATATTGTTTCACTAGTGGCTTAACACATGGCTTCTGTAGTGTCTTTCGGGGATGGCTATATCTATCCCTAACCTGGATAGATATAGGGAAGGTGCTCGTCGGTAGGTCACTCACCCGTTCACTTTATGGATGGTAGGTAGGAGGGGATTTATCACTACTACATATTGGAAAATTTGCGACGACTACTTGCGATGAAAGTAAAGAGGGTGAAAAGGGTGATTGTAGATGTTATTTTCGTTGCAAAAAATGTTGCACTACACGTCCCATGAGAATTTTAATAGCAACAACTAAAAAACATTGTAGGAAATATGAGCACATTGATAGGGGATCAAATGAATATCGTCCCATGGTAATTAGCTATATATTCATTATCTGTTTTTATATTGTCGATTATATATATATATATATATATATATATATATATATATATATATATATATATATATTGTTTGAATATTTGTTATACACACTAATTTTGCATGATTGTTTGTAATTATAAAATTAGAGTTGCCCCCTAACGTTTTGCTAAATATTGCACCAAGTAGTAGTAGAAATGATGTTGTACAAGCTAAGGAACATGATCAACCAAATGATGATCTCATGGAAGACGATGATGGGGCAAATCAAGTTAATGATCCCATGGAAGAAGATGATGGGACAAAACAAATGATCCAAGATTTGTTTGCTTAGTTGAATGAGGATGGGGATGTTGATGGTATTTATGATGAACCTCTATTAGAAAAGGCAAATAAATGATTTTATGAAGGCTCAAGAGAAAATCTTCTCTATGCTACATTTCTTCTAGTGAACTTAAAGGATATAAATAATTTGGTGAACACTTGTATGACATAGATCCTAAGTTATGTAATATGTTTCATCTCATATACATAAATGTTGACTTTTTTCTATTTTTTTAGTGTTAATTAATGTGTAAAATAAGAATGCAATTTTTATGATTAATATTCTTTACATTAACTAGTTATTTTTTATGTTGTAGATTGTTAGGTGAATTTTTATTACCATCATCAAATATTTTACCTCACGCATATCGAGATTTGCATGCCATTATGAAAGACATTGGAATGGATGATCAAACTATAGATGCATGTCCTAATGATCATATTATGTAATATGGACAACATGATTCGAAAACAGAATGCTCGCAATATCTTATAAGTAGATATCGAACTGATCAAGTAACAAAAATGGTGCCTTGAAAGGTTCTTCGTCATATTCCCATAATTCCACGTTTGCAATGATTGTCCAGGTGTGAAAGCATAACACAATTTATGGATTATCATGCACGTAACAGAAGTGGAGATGGTGTTCTTCGAATGGCTGCTGATGGTTATGCATTTAGGGAAATTGAGGAAAAATGGGCAGATTTCAAAAATGAACCTCATAATGTTAGGCTTTCATTGGCAGCTGACGATGTTAATCCATTCAGAGAGCTTAGGTCTATTTACTCAGTGTGTCCTATTTTTGTTATCAACAATAACATTCCTCCTTGGATGTCAATAAAGAGGGATCACATAATGTTGACAATGATTGTTCCAGTTATTTGTTTACATTAATTTTTTGAATGTAACATTTTCATTTGTTTCGTTTTTTGCATAATATATTTTGTTTATTTATTTACTTATATATACATATCATGGTAGTAATTATGAGTAATTTCAAACAATTAGGTAAGTACAAAGTTAAAAATATGAATGTATATATCGGGCCTCTTATCGATGAGCTACTAAAGTTATGGGCTAGCATCACTATGTGTGACATCTATAAACCAATTAGGGAGAAGAAATTTAAATTCCGTGGAATACTTTTATGGACAATTCATGATGCCCCAGGACTAACACATTTTTGTGGTATGTAACATTCTATTGCTCTTTAATACTATATAATTTTTTAAAGATATCATGCATGTTTAATTTTTTAATAATTTCATCATATAATTGACATTAATCCATCTATTGCAGGTCTTCAAACAAAGGGTAAATTTGCATGTCCAGTTTGTGGTCTTAAGATGAAGTATCGTCATTCAATTTTTTTTGGAAAGGTGGTGTTTGATGATTATAGGAACCTCCTCCCTAAGAACCATAGGTATCGTACTACTGGAAAACATATTTTCAATGGGAAAGAAGAGACTAGTTTAAAACCACGAAGAATGACACCTCACCTATGGAGGTTGGAATATAATAGAAATCGTCAAGGTACACAATTTCTTTATGTATAGTATATGTAATGTTTTGAATTTTTATTTTAATCATTGAATTTATTTTACCATATTTGATAATTATTGTTGTGATTTCTTTTATGCTTCATGAAGGCTGCCATCATGAAGGTATTAATAATGGGCTTCCATGAGGAATAAAATGTTATCCCACTCAATTCATGAGGTTTCCCTACTATGAGGAGCTAAACATATCTCATTTGTTTGATACAATGCATATCGAGAAGAATGTGACAGAAACGTTATGATGAATCATAGATGGTAGGAGGGATAAAGAAAAAAATGTATAAATTTGTACCGACATTCAGGGAGCCAATCATGCAATGCGGAGTTGATGCAAACCCCCTACCCTAGTGGGGCCCGTGACCTCCCGGTCACTAGATCATCCTCTAACTCTGAGCTGGAACAACTCTTTCAGGTCCTCACTGGAACCCTGTAAATCAGATCCACAGATCCTCTTGTTTAGAAATCGTGTGTGAAGACTCCAACATCAAGTGCGAGCTCCCCCTTCATGTGATCATCCTTATGACCATGGCCTTACCCATAAGGCGTGTTTCGCATTTCACGATTCGGGATTTCTCGAGGGAGAAATCCTTGTCTCTTCAACCACTAAATGCTGAAAAGAGCCTAACGATGATTAACCTGTGCTTAAATCTCGGTCCATGTGACTGTTCGCCGTGACCTTGTGCTAAACCAAAAAACTCTTTTCGTAGATCGAGACTTCTACAGTCACGCGTCCCATTCTTTTACAACTTGAATCCCTGAATCCCGATTGGGGGCTCTAGCTAAGTGCTAGCCCTCTTCCATATGACCACTATGTCGTGACCATGGCCTACACCCAAGGGGTGTTTCGACTTTCGCGACTCGAGGAGTCATGGTGAAAAGCACTTCTCTTACCCTTTGAATCCACGACCTCCAACGGGCTTAAGGTTCTCAACTCCTACCTCACGTGACCACGCCCCGCAACCACACGTCTACACCAAAAGGGCTATCGGAGTTCGCGGTTCGGAAAACCAGCGAACATGCTCTCCTACCTCTCGACTCATGAAGTTCCGAACTCCGAAAAGGCACGATGTTCTTTTAATACCTCCCTTAGTGGATCACCATATGACCCGATCTCGTGACTTAGGGTCAAACCTTGAGCACGTTGGGGTTTCTCACTTCGGGGTTTCGCAACTTGCGAGACCAAAAGGTCATGCACCTTCAGTTACCCGAACGCTGAAACTCTGAAATCTTTTCGCACTAGATTGACGGTCTCCGCTTCCCCTTGACCAATGGTCGGGATCCTTCATCTTATTCTTCCTGAGAGACGGTTTGGATGTTTTCATGGTTTTCCTTTTTGCAAATCCTCCGCTCTTCTCCTCATGAGTTCCCTGGTGTTCAATTTCCCAGTCGATCAGATCTTTTCGACATCTGTCCTCTCCATGATGGACGGTCTTGATTCTTTCGGTGATTCTCCCAAACACCGATTACTCACCACGTGTCCCAACTCTTGATCTCTTCCCTACTTGATGGGTGTCTTTCGTGAAATATGACGGTCATCGGGATTTCGCAACACGTGAGTCCAAAGGAACTTCACACTTGTTCCACCAAACGTCGAATACCGAAATCCTCCTTTGGGCACAAGGCGCTAAGGTTCACGCTGCTTCCATAGATCTGATGGTTATCGAAAGATCGACACATCCTCTCGAAGTATTTCCACCGTCCGTTCAACTCCTCATCGTTCTTCTAGATCTGATGGCTATCGGCTCTCTGCGTTCAGATCTGACGATTACTGTGGTCTCCCCCCTGAGCTTTTGCGACTTTTCTTCCTAAACTTAGGAAATCTTCTAAGTGTCAAGGACTAAATCTTCAGTCCTTCTTCAACTGGATCTCTGTGAGCGAAAACACACTCACGCCCTCCCGGTGTTCTTCTTTGTTGTTTGTTCGAACTTAGTTGGCTCTAAGTTCTGTGCACTCCTTGCACCTGGAATATCAAGTCTTCTTGTTCTTCTCTAAACCTCCCTCTCTAAATCGTTCCGAGATCTAGTTAACGCACACCTTGCGTTAGGGAATGCACACCTTGCATACACGGTTCAATAGAAAAACAACTGAAACTTATCCAGTTTCGTTATAGAATCATACAGTCATTCTCTCCACTCTCAACAGGAAATGAAAATGAAAATATGAACATCACACAGAATACAACACACTTTTCTTTAAACAGTAAATGAACACAGATATATGCCAATCTCCTTTCTATTCTATTCATTACTAAAAAATGAAAATTACATGGTGTTCCTGTTATTTTGTTCTACTTTGTTCTATTCTACTCTATCCATCCTGATCTACTCTTACAATGAAAATGAAAACTTTCTAAGGACTGTCTCCCTGAGCTCTCTCGTCCCGTTCCTGAAATCTATCAATTCAGACTTAAAACTATTACCTACTCAATCCTATTATGATAACTGTTAATTACTATCAGACATAGTCAACACTCCATGTATGTGATTTCTTACAGTCCTTAGAGACTTTAGAAACAAGTTACAATTTTAAAATTTGCTCAACAAAATATCTCGACAAGCCAAATAAATTCTGAGTTAATGCTCGATTTGAATTTCTGGCTTTGTTGAAATGTCATTCTTCTCTCCTCCACATGTGTGTTGATGGCTATGAAGGCGATGCTCCTACATCATACTCCTCTTGTTAAAAAAATTCATGGACTCTTGTCCATGAGCTCCTGCACTGTCGTTCCATGCTTCAAAATATCAAGTTCTGTGACCCAACTTGCATCTTCCCTTGGATGATATTTCCACTTCACTAAGTACTCGGGATATGTTTTCCTCCTGGTTTTCTTTCTATCCCTCTGTTCATTGATTTTCTCCATCGAAGGTATTTCTGTTGTGAGCAATTGCTCTTCCCACTGAATCTCTTTCTGATCATCTACCTCTCTTGCTTCATTCCTCTGGTAAGGATATAGGTCTGCAACATTGAATATTGGTGATATCCCAACATTGTCCAGCAACTCAATCTCATAAGCATTGGCTGCGAATTTTCTGAGAATTATGCATGGCCCAATCTTTTTCATCTTCAATTTGTTGTACGTTCCCCTTGGGAATATCTCTTTTCTCAAATGAGCTAAAACTTCATCCCCAACTTCAAATTGAATTTCTCTTCTTCTCTGGTCAACTTTTCTCTTGTATTTCTGATTGTTTTCCTGTAGCTACTCTCTGACTCTGTCATGGAGTTTTTTCATTTTTGCTGCAAAATCCTCTGCTCCAGTGCTTCTGAACTCATCTTGGCTCAAATCTCTTAATTCGACAATCCCTCTTGGCTATATACCATACACAATTTCAAATGGACTCTTCCCTATGCTCCTGTTCACTGAATTGTTGAATGCAAATTCTGCCTGTGCTAGAATTTGATCCCATTGTCTTCCTTGCTCAGTGACCAAACTCCTTAGTAGGTTTCCCAGACTTCTGTTTACTACTTCAGTTTGTCCATCTATCTGAGGGTGATATGTTGAACTAAAGGATAAGTTCATCCCCAGTCTTTTCCATAGAGTCCTCCAAAAATGTCCCACAAATTTGGTGTCCTTGTCTGAAACTATGCTCCTCGACAATCCATGTAGTCTCACTACTTCTCTGAAAAACAAATTGGCGATGTGTGTGGCATCGCTTGTCTTCTAGAATGGTATGAAATGTGCCATTTTCGATATTCTGTCCACCACAACAAATATGGAATCCCTTCCTCTCTGAGTTCTAGGCAATCCCAAAACAAAATCCATGCTAATTGCATCCCACAGCCTCTCTAGAATTGGAAATGGCTGATACAAACCAATATTCTGTTGTCTTCCCTTTGCATACTGAAAAACTATGCATTTGTTCACGAACTTATTCACTTCTTCTCTCATGCTCGGCCAATAATACGAATTGCTCAATTGTGCAAATGTCTTGCCATGACCAAAGTGTCCAACTAAACCTCCACTGTGTTTTTCTTTCAGTAGGTTGTCTCTCATTGAGCACTTTGGAATACATAATTGGCTCCCCTTGAACAATAATCCATCTTGAATTAAATATTCAATCCATGGGCTTCTGTCTCCCAATAAAGGATTCTTGCATGCCTCATACGCTCCCTTGAAATCTGCATCTTCTGTATACATCTCCTTGAGGTGTTCGAACCCCAATGTCTCCACTTGGAATTCCTGTACAATCAAACTTCTTCTGCTCAAAGCATATGCAACTTTGTTAGCAGTTCCAACAATGTGTTTAATAACAAAAGTAAAATTCTGCATGAATTCTACCCATTTTGCATGTTTTTGATTCAACTTTTCTTGCCTAGTAATAAATTGCAAAGCATGATTATCACTATACAAGACAAATTCTTTAGGAATTAAATAATGTCTCCATTTTTTTAAAGCTTGAATCACTACATAAAATTCCTTGTCATACGTGGAGTAGTTTTTCTTGGCGTCATTCAGTTTCTCACTGAAATAAGCAACTGGCTTATTGTCCTGGCTCAAGATTGATCCAATAGCTAATCCACTTGCGTCACATCTCACCTAAAATGTTTTTCCCAAATCTGGTAAGACCAGAATTGGCTGCTCTGTGATCTTCTCTTTCAACACTTTGAAACCTTTTTCAACTTCCTTTATCCAACTAAAGGACTCGTGTTTCTTCTTCACAGTATCCAACATGGGTGCACATATGCCACTGAAATTTCTGATAAATTTTCTATAAAAACTCGCTAACCCATGAAAACTTCATACTTCAAATAGGCTATTTGGTGATGGCCATTCTCTAATTTCTCTCACCTTCTCTGGGTCCATCTTTAATTCATTCGAAGAGATTACGAATCCCAAATATATGAGCTCCTTCTTCATAAAAGAACATTTCTTCATATTTATCAGCAATTGTTCTCACTGTAACCTTTCCATCACTGTGGTTAAATGTCTTAAGTGTTCTCCTTTTGTTTTGATGAAGATTAGTATGTCATATAGATATACTATGACAAATTTTCCAATGAAGTCTTTCAACACTTCATTCATCAGTCTCATGAATGTTCTTGGTGCATTTGTCAACCCAAACGACATGACCAGCCATTCAAATAATCCTTCATTCGTCTTAAATGTTGTTTTCCATTCATCTCCTTCTCTCACTCTTATTTGATGGTATCCACTCTTCAAGTCTATCTTGGAAAAATAGTTTGTGCCACTTAGGCAGTCCATCAAATCATCCATCCTTGGTAAAGGAAATCTGTACCTAATGGTCATCTTGTTGATGGCTCGAGAATTTATGCACATTCTCCATCCTCCATCTTTCTTTGGGCTTAATACAGTCGGTACTGCACATGGGCTTAGGCTTTCCCTGACTAACCCTTTATCCAACAACTCCTGGAATTGATTCTTGACTTCCTCATTCTCTCTAGGTGTCAACCTATAAGCTGCTTTGTCCGGTAAACTAGCTCTTGGAATAAGGTCAATGTGATGGCTTATGCTCCTGATGGTTGGTAATGAGTGTGGTAACTCATCTACAACTATATCAGCAAAGTTCTCTAACAGTTCTTGGATTTATATAAGCAAATATTCTACATAAGTATTTGTAAGGATCACTCTAGGCTTCCTCACAACAACAAACTGCATCTCTCTCTCTTCCTTGACTTCCTTTAAGAGCTCCTTCCCACTCATGAGAAGTATGCTTGAACTAGCTTATGCCTTCTCCTTGTCTACTATGGGTAACAACATATGTGTCCTACCATTCTTTTCTAGGATATAGGTATTCTTCCTCCCATCATGAATAACCTTTCGGTCATATTGCCACGGTCTTCCCAATAAAATATGATAGACATCCATAGGGATTACATCACACAATATTTCATCTTTGTAACCTCCTATTTTAAACTCAACTTGGAATTGTTGACTTACCATGACTTGATGTCTTTTCTATAGCCACAATACTTTGTATGGCCTTGAATGTGCAGTTGTCTTCAACTCCAGCTTTTCCACCATCTCTGTGGATACTAGATTATCCGTGCTCCCACTGTCTATGATCACCTTGCAAACCCTGTCTTTTGTCTTGCAAGCAGTTCTGAATAGGCTTGTTCGTTGAACTGGTTCTTCTGGTTCCTTCTCTGGTTTGAGAAGAACTTTCCTCATCATGAGGTTTCATCCTCCTTGTGCGGCCTCTTCTTCCACATGCTTCTCTGCTTCGACAATGTGTGCTTCTCTGCCTTCTCTTTTTCTATCGGGACATTTCCAAGATTTGTGCCCTTCCTTTCCACATGTATAACATTTAACTATGCCTCCTCTGGCTCTTCCTCTTCCTCTACCTATGGGAAAAGAACTTTTTCCACCATGTTGTCCTTCTTTAGATCTTCCGCCCTTCTCTTGGTGGTTATGTTTCTTATCAGCTTCCGTCTTTGACTTCTGGAACTTCTCCCTGCTAGTTTCTTTGCCTTGGCTCGAATTTCCACCTCTACTTCGTTGACTTTACCTCTTGGCTAATTTTTCCTCAGCTTTCAAGGCTTCCTGATAAGCATCCTTTACTGTAATGACAAACATCATGCTGATCTCTTCTTGGATTTCATATCTCAGCCCATTGATATATTTGGTTGTCTTTTCATCTTCATTCTCCTTCTGTCCAACCCTGATGTTCAATCTGTAGAACTTTTTAGTGTGATCCTTCATTGATAAACCTCTATGTTTAAGGTTCTGCAACCTCCTGTAAAGATTGATCCGGTAATCCTTTGGGATAAATTTAGCTTTCAGCTTAGCTACCATCCTATCCCAACTTTTAATTTTCTTCTTACCATTTCTTCTGCGTTCCACTTGCAGTTCATCCCACCATAATGTTGCATGACCCTTCAATCTCTTCATTGCATACTTCACTATTTTGTCCTCTTCGATATCTTCATAATCGAAGTGCTTATCCATGGTGCGTATCCAATCTAGCAATTCTTCAACTTTCAGATTACCTTCGTACATAGGTACTTCTATCTTTGCTTTGGCCCCAATCTTTGAAACAACTTTTATCAAGCGGTCTTGTGCAGCATCCTCTGCCACATTTTAGCCAGCTTCGACCTCTTATTCACTCTCAGCTTCACTGACATCGCCAGTATCTAGTGCCCTTCTATGTGTTGTTTCCATGGCGTCCAACCTCATTCTGAGTCGCCTCATTTCTTCTTCCATCTCTGTGTTTGCTCTGTTCCTTCTTGGCGGCATGACTTCACTGCGTCACCTCCCAATAGAGTGAAATTCCCATGAAGGATACCAACCCTCCTCTCTTCTTCTTTTTTCTGTTGTTCTGCAAACAAACTTAAAAGCTTTTGCTTTGGCTCTGATACCACCTGATGCAAATCCCCTACCCCAATGGGGTCCGTGACCTTCCGGTCACTGGATCATCCTCTAACTCTGAGCTAGAACAACTCTTTCGGGTCCTCACTAGAACCCTGTAAATCAGATGCACAAGTCCTCTTGTTTAGAACTCACGTGTGAAGACTCCAGCATCAAGCGCGAGCTCCCCCTTCATGTGATCATCCTTATGACCATGACCTTACCCATAAGGCATGTTTTGCATTTCATGATTCGGGATTTCTCGAGGGAGAAATCCTTGTCTCTTCAACCACCGAATGTCGAAAAGAGCTTAACGACGATTAGCCTGTGCTTAAATCTCGATCCATGCGACCGTTCGCCATGACCTCGCGTAAACCAAAAAATGCTTTTCATAGATTGGGACTTCTACAGTCAAGCGTCCCATTCTTTTGCAACTTGAATCCCCAAATCCCGATTGGGGGCTCTAGCTAAGCGTTGGCCCTCTTCCCTTACTCCTCTTCCATACGAACACTATGCCATGACCATGGCCTACACCCAAGGGGTGTTTCGGCTTTGCGACTCGAGGAGTCACGGTGCAAAGCACTTCTCTTACCCTTTGAATCCCCGGCCTCTGATGGGATTAAGGTTCTTAGCTCCTACCCCACGTGACCATGCCCCACGACCACGCATCTACACCAAAAGGGATATCGGAGTTCACGGTTCTACAAACCAGTGAACATGCTCTCCTACCTCTCAACTCGCGAAGTTCTGAACTTCGAAAGGACCCCACGTTCTTTTAACTCCTTCCTTAGTGGATCACCATATGACCCGGTCCTGTGACCTAGGGTCAAACCTTGAGCGCGTCGGGGTTTCTGACTTTGGGGTTTTGTAACTTGCGAGACCAAAAGGTCTTGCACCTTCGGTCCCCCGAACGTCGAAACTCCGAAATCCTTTCGCACTGGATCGACGGTCTCCGCTGCCCCTTGACCAATGGTCTGGATCCCCCGTCTTATTCTTCTTGGGGGACGGTCTGGATGATTTCGCGGTTTTCCTTTTTGTGAATCCTCTGCTCTTCTCCTCGTGAGTTTCCCGGTGTTCAATTTCCCGGTCGATCAGATCTTGTCACCACCTATCCTCTCCACGATGGATGGTCTTGATTCTTTCGGTGATTCTCCCAAACACCGACTACTCACCATGTGTCCCAACTCTCAATCTCTTCCCTACTTGATGGGTGTCTTCCGTGAAATCTAACGATCGTCGGGATTTCACAACACGTGAGTGCAAAGGAACTTCACCCTTGTTCCACCAGACGCCGAATACCGAAATCCTCCTTTGGGAACAAGGTGCTAAAGTTCACGTTGATTCCACGGATCTGACGGCTATCGGAAGATTGACACTTCCTCTCGAAGTATTTCCATTGTTCGTTCAACTCCTTGTCGTTATTCTAGATCGGACGACAATCGACTCTCTTTTACACAGGATAGCCTAACTGAGAGAGGGGGGGGTGAATCAATTAGATAAAAAAATTATTTTTTTTATTTAACAAATTACTCAATGAACACAGTGACTGTATGTATTGCTACAAATCATTCAAATAAATAAATATGCAATCACATAAACAGACAATGACACAAAGATTTTTTCATGAGGAAACCCAAAAGGGAAAAACCTCTTCTTCTTATGAATGAAAGGCAAGCTCCAACTCCTCTTTACATTCTTATTTTATCTGAGCTACAACCCAAATGAGGCTACTACCTTTGTTTCTTCAACACCTACTGAATGGAAGCTACAACTCCCAGATGTACAAGCACCAACTTGTACAAAATACTTTTACAGTCTCCCCTTGCTCCTCCCTACCACCCTGAAATCATTCTCTGTCACTAAGAACCTGCAAACCAACTCTTTATCTTCTCTGTCAAAGATTAAGCATTCAAATCCTCTCTGCACGATTCATTCTTGACCAGACCACTTAGATTTATCAATCTGTGTATGTGTCTTCCCTCCTCTATCTTTTTCTCTTCCTCAAATTTTACAGAGCCATATATCTCTCATAATCCTCTCTTTTTGTTTTCTTGCAACATTCACTTTATATATCTTCCTATGTCATCAACGCGTACAATCGAACCCTTAGGCTTCAAAGAATCAGTTACAATAATTGAATAACTTCCTTACAGTAATTATTATTGGCCAAGGCATCAAGACGAGCAATATCCACATGATCAGTTTAAAGATTTAATCAGCACCATTCGATGAACATACAACTGTTTTTCAGCGTTTCGGCAATTCTGTGAAGAAGTGTTTCGACACTCCAAGTCCCGATCCCCAGTATTTCGATGTTTTGTATTTCGTCGTTTCGACATTTCACATTTAGGCATTTCGGCATTTCTGTGATGAAGTGTTTTGACACTCCAAGTCCCAATCCCCGGTATTTTGGCGTTTCACATTTCGTGATTTCGGCATTTCTGTCGTGAGTATCCTTGACACTTCCAACTCCCGATATCTGAAACTCCAAAATGGAGTCAGATTGACAGTCCATGATCTCCCTTTGATCAATGACTCATATTAAGTCATGGTTTCGGTATTTTGGCATTCGGGACTTCATGATGTTGAAGTCTTTGCTTACCATGCAAAAATCCCAAAATAGAAACTCTCGAAATCCCGAAATAGAAACTCCCGAAATTTCGAAATAGAAACTCCCGAAATCATGTGCTGGTTAATATCCGATCTTCGAAATTCAAGGTGTGCCTATGCAAACTGATCCACGATAATCTCCAATCTCTTAACTCCCCCTTTGGCATTTTAAAGTTTTAACATTAATGACAAAACCAAGTCTTGTGCAAACTGCAATCTCTGCCAACAAACTCCCCCTTTGGCATTGATGGAAAACTTTAAATCTCTTCTCCCCCTTTTGACATCGATGGCAAAGGAATCAACCATACTCCCCCTGAGAAAAGAAAACCACTTGTAAAGATGTATCATTTTAGTAGCAACTCCCCCTATCAATAATAGTCAATAAACCCGTGCAGTCTGATTTTATAATGAAAGCCTTGCAATCTTTGAGAATGAAATGAAATTACAGAGGGTAAACCCCCAACTGATCCCTGAGACTTTCAAATTTCATTTTAGGTAAAGGTTTAGTAAATACATCTGCAATCTGATCCTTTGTGCCAACATATTCCACTTTAATAACTTTAGACATAACCTGCTCCCTTAGAAAATGAAATTTAATGGGAATATGCTTTGTTTTTGAATGCATAACGAGATTTTTAGAAATACTAATTGCACTGGTATTATCACAGAAGATAGGTATAGGTTCATCATAATGAATATGTATATCTGCCAGCATATTTTTCATCCATGTAACCTGAGTGCAACAAGTTGCAGCTGCTATGTATTCTGCTTCAGCAGTAGACAGAGACACTACTGATTGTTTTTTACTTGACCAACTTACAAGACATCCTCCAAGAAAAAATGTTGCTCCACTAGTACTCTTCATGTCATCAACACAACCTGCCCAATCAACATCAATGAAAGCATATAAATCAAGCTGATTACCTGTAGGATACCACAAACCATATTCTATTGTCCCCTTAAGATATCTGAAAATTCTTTTGACTGCAAGTAGATGAGAAGTTTTTGGTGAAGCCTGAAACCTGCCAACTTGACAAACTGCATGCATAATATCAGGTCTTGTAGTTGTAGCATAAAGAAGACTACCAATCATAAATTTGTATACTATCTGATCAACATCTTTAGTATCATCAAACTTACTTAATTTACGGCCAGTAACCATGGGAGTGCCAACTGGTTTAGACTCTTCCATCTGAAATTTCTTAAGCATTTCATTGATATACTTGGTTTGAGAAATGGAAATACCTTTATCAGAGTGAGTAATTTGCAAGCCTAAGAAAAACTTCATTTCTCCTAGAATGGTCATCTCAAACTCTTTCTCCATACTTTCAGCAAACTATTTACTGAGTCTATTATCATCACTACCAAAAATGATATCATCTACATATATCTCAACAATGATCAGGCTATCATTTTCTTCTTTAATATATAGATTACTATCAGTGTTACATTTCCTGAATTCTTGCTGCCTCAAGTAATTGTCAAGTCTGGAATACCAAGCCCTTGGTGCTTGCTTCAAGCCATACAATGCCTTTTTCAACCTGTAAACATATTGTTCTGCTTCTTGTACCTGAAAACCATCTGGTTGTCCATATATACTTCTTCCTCTAAATCACCATTCAAAAATGCAGACTTTACATCCATTTGGTAAACATTAATGTGTTTAGAACTGGCATAAGCTAGAATCAGTCTAATGGATTCCATTATTGCAACAGAAGAAAAATTTTCTCCAAAATCTATTCCTTCTACTTGTGCATACCCTTTACAAACCAATCTAGCCTTGTTTCTAGTTATTTTACCTGCTTCATCCATCTTATTTCTGAAAACCCATTTATCCCCTATGACATTCTTATTTAAAGGTCTAGGAACAAATTCCCATGTCTTATTCTTTTCTATTTGACTAAGTTTTTCATTCATTGCTTTCATCCAGTACTCATCTTTAATTGCTTCTTCAATATTTTTCAGTTCAATCAAAGAAAGTAAAGATCCATGTTCATGAGTTGAGGTGGTTTCTTGCCTTCTGCTTCTTGTTCCAACACCTGCATTTACGTCACCAACTATCTGTTCTTCGGGGTGATTTTTCTGTATTCTCTTGATTGGAGTCATGCTTTTGGATGGAGTTGTGCCCTGTGTCAAAGTAGGAATTAATTGTTCATTGTCAGCAGCCTTAGTTTCTTCTATTTCACTTACCTCTTCATCCATCTTATGTTTGTCATATATATCATGTATTTGTAGATCCTTTTGTTTAGATTTAGACTTCAAAAATGAGGACTCATCAAACCTTACATCTATAGATTCAACAATCTTTCTTAACCTGAAATTATAGCATTTATAAGCCTTTCTTGAACATGAATATCCAACCAATATTCCTTCATCAGTTATTGAGTCTAATTTTCCTAGATTTTTATCAATTCTTTTAATGTAACACTTACTCCCAAAGATTCTAAAATGTTTTATGTTTGCTTGTCTTCCTTTCCATAATTGATAGGGTGTCTTATCATTATTATTTCTTAGCAAACTTCTATTCAAGATGTGTACAGCAGTGTGAATAGCTTGAGGCCAAAACATGTCATTCAATCTGGACTCATTTAACATTGTTCTTGCCATTTCCATAACAGTTTTGTTTTTTCTTTCAACAACACCATTTTGCTGAGGTGTTTCTGTAACAGAGAAATGTCTTTTAATTCCATTTTCAACATAGTAATTGTTAAATTATTTTGATATAAACTCTCCTCCATTGTCTGACCTTAAGCACTTAATCTTCATATCAATTTCATTTTCAGCCAATTCTTTAAAAACTTGAAAACAATTAAAAGTTTCAGACTTCTTTTTCAATAAAAATAGCCAAGTCATTCGAGTAAAATCATCCACAAATAACAGAAATTATCTTTCACCATTTAGACCTGTTGTCCTCATAGGTCCACATACATTAGCATGTATTATTTCCAAAGGTTTTGTTTAGAATATTCCTTTGTTTTAAACTTGACTCTAGTTTGTTTACCATGTTGACATTGTTTACAAATAGAGTTGGAAAGATTCTTTATGACAGGTAAGTTCCTT